>PNEQ01092280.1:0-10504 GCA_003012365.1 Medauroidea extradentata
ATTTTCATAGAATACAGAAGTGTTACATGAACATCTGCTTGAAAATTTCGGAGGACTCGCGTCGACAAAGCGCATTCGTCTAAAATGAAGTCTTAGATCATTTGAGTTTCACTTCATAATAAACGCTAGCGCCATCTTCAATTTGACCGTGGGAGGCTGCACACACTACTCTATGGACACGGCGCACCAAAATGGCGCCACGGGCGTAATCCTTTGTGATGTAAATAACAATTTGACACGTTTCAGAATGATTCAACGTATTTTTTCGCATAAAAAGTATTAATTTCGCGCAAATATCGCGATTTCGTCGCAGTTCGTGAAAACACTAGGGATTTCGTGCATCACAGCAAATTTCGTTTAAACGAAATGCAGTATATTAACCTCTAATCACCATCAAGTAAGGTTATTTGTAGTACTTATGCATGTACAGGTAATTGATTAAAATTTCGCGATTTCGTCATTAACGAAATTTGACTACCTCTATGAATTGTGCATCAAAATGGTGACCGGTAATTGTTGAAGTTAACTGAGCTGCTGAAGTGATTTAAGTCTACTTCTCCATGTACATCGTTTCTTCTGTGTACAAGTAACCAGCAAAGTTAGGAAACACAGCAGTACCTCGTTAATAGGAATGATCGAGACTTGGGCTGGGATCGTGACATAGCACGACTTCGGTTCGTGTGTGAATATAACAGTGGGCTGGGGGAGGGGGGAATACTACATACTGATCTCGGCCGTATAGCGGTGCCTCCAGGTGACTTCATCCGTAAAAGAAAATGTTGAAATCGTTTGACCTGAACAATTTTTCGTATCTAAACATCGAATATACTGCTTACAAAATTTTTAATATATTTTTAAAGATAACGATAGGTCTTTGAGCTTCGAGCAGGAAGGTGAGGAGTGGCCCTTTTACGCCACTGGCTCGGAAAATTACGTATTTCCGCATTTTACGGATTAACACTTTATTATTGCCGTCCGGATATGAGTCGATGTGTGCTGCTTTAGAGGGCGTGGTACATAATTCAATGCTAAAATCATTGATCTATAACTGTAGGATTCTTGAAGCCAATTTGCTAGAAATAGACAATAGCAATCCTAGACACTAGTTTTAGCTAACATTTTAAACAAAATTGTTTCCAGTGTTACGAACTTCTGAAGCACAATCTCTGACGCCGGAACCTTGTGCATTTAACTGCGGCACAAGAGATCACGCGTAACGAATTAGTAATTCTGGATAAATATTTACTAATAAAGTTGGCAAATACCATTATCTAGGATTGTTATTGAGTATATTATCCATATTGGCTTCGAAAAAAGCGTAAAAATCAGTTGATGTTTTCAGCGTTTATTTATCTACCAGGTGCTGCCGACCGCGCGTTTTAAATGCGTGTGCGGTGAATTAGGTTTTTCAACTATACTATTCCACGTGTGCCCATTGTGCTAATGTATGAAAAGGAATCACACTTTAGATAAGGATGGAATATCTTTAGAGTACCATGTAAATTAAGACTACTGTTTCTAAGCCCTTCAACTGCCTGTTTAGACTGCCATACTTCAAAATGTTCTAACCTAATTTACGTGAAATTCAATTAGAATGTGCACTAAACTTTGGTACAAATTTTCCACTTATATAATTATATTGTCGCAACATACAGTTCCATAGTAAAAATAGATCGGAGGGTATCTTGAACGCTGGTTCAGCGCTTGGCTCGTTGGAGCGATGAGGCTGTTGATGTGCGCTTCAAGGTAGCCCTTATAGCTTCGTCGCCTATGAGCCTCTTATACGCAGGTATGCAGGGTGTAAAGAGTTAACAAAAAGATTCGCTAAACCTCTGAGGTGTTCATTTGTTTCAGGCTGTGGCAGCTTGTGTTCATTTTTTTTTTGCACTCTGGTAAGTGTTTTTACATTTTTGACACAAGCAACTCGTTAATGGGATGTTTAGTCAAAAGTTGCCGGGATTTCTGTGGTAAAGTTTTGGGAGACACGATGGAATGCTGAACACGATGCTGTAAAAACCATAATGGCTAATGTAGATAAGATTATTTGGAGCTCTCGAGGCTCTCGGTAATCCACTAGAAAATATAAGTTCAGTTCAGGTCTTGCTGCCTGCCTAAGGAGTATATTTACTTTTGGAATAAGGCGTTGGACGATGTTTATCATACGCGTCGGTTAGTTGCCAAGTGGCGTAAGTCCAAATGCAAATATATCAGGAGAAAGAATTTAAAGTTTGTATCTGTGTTAAACTACCGGGATTACGTTATTTAATAAGTAATGCAATGGAAAAACGTAGTGGACTAGGACGCACACCATTTGGTAAGTATGTAGACCTCACTGCAGGCAAATCTATAATGGTGTAAGTCCATTTTCGAATTTTTGTGACTTATACCACTTGGAAACTAATCCACTCATTATGCAAAAGAAATTTGCAAGTAGCAGGAATTGGCTTGGAAAAGTGTGTAGTATAAATAAAATAATTAAAATATTAAAACTCTTTTTGTGGATAAAAAGAGTAATTACACTAAAGAGAACTCGCATACTCGCGTATGCAACTGATAAGAAGTGTAACAGAACATAGAGATAAAACAAAACATGTTAAAAAATTATACCATGAGAAAAAGTTGTCTAGTTGGCTTAGCTCTGCAAGAAGAGCTAAAAAGTGCCATGTTTGAATCTATAGATCAGTTCTACACAGAATTAGACATACATACTAAAACTTTGGTAAAAGTTCGGTGTTCGCTGTTATTCAGACAAAGAATTGACTGGTGCATCAATGGTGAGAACTGTCTAAATCTTTCCCTAACGTTTGACGAATTCTCAATATCAGTTTAAAATAATGTATTTGAGTCTGATCGACTAAGGAGATGCCTACAAGCAGCTGGTCACAAAAAAAAATTTAATAAAAAACTAGACAGCTGTGCATTTATTGCAGTTTATTACCAATTTTAACTTTTCAGAATCTGTTCCAATCTTGTCGCTAGCATTATGTGTGTATGGTTTCTTGTGAAAGACGTTTATTAAAATATGAACTTACAAGAGTTACCGTCATTTGACAATAATTAAGTCAAGATTGTCAAATCCTTGCTTTACTTAGGATTAAACGTGAAGTAGACAAACTTTATTAACATGTTGTAATTCTGAAGTTTGCAAAAACAAGTGTTCGCAATTAGTTTTAGTTCCTTATATTTTTATGTTAGTGGTTCAAAATGATATCCCTACCCACTGTTCTCAGTATTTTTTCCTTCATTTTGTGAATTTTAAAAAAATTAATTAGCTTTACCATTTTTGAACATTAATATTGTATTCTACTCATATATGTAGCGTAGACACTTCATTATTCACAAGAAAATGTTTAATATTGCAGTTATTCACAATAACCCGTTCGTGAACAAGTTTACAAATAATCATTTACTTAAAAATATAATTATACATGCATGAATAGTAGAGTCACTAACAATGTTGTTGCACTGCGAATGATATGAACAGTTGTACTAGTTCATTCGACGGCAGCCACTCTCTATACTTCTTACTATTATTTATTGCACGCATCCTCTTTTTTTTTTTTGTACGAAAAACTGATTTGAACATTTTAGTCAGATTTAAATACGTGGTATATAATATAATTTAAAAATTAGTAATTATTTTCTGCTTTTTAATCTTGTGTGTGTGAAATTTGCTATCAGTTGTGAGCTATGTTTACAGTTTAAATTATCTAGCTCACCGGGAACTTAATTTAAAATCTATTGCAAAATTTGCACCAAACCGACAAACAAACAGACAGACAAGAAATCTAGTAAGTAACATCCTGTATAAATATATTGTTTCGGTAATATATTTTACAATGTGCGCAGAACAGACAAACAGAGAACAAATAAATTTCATTAAAATGTTTTAAAATTGATTCAGGAATTATAAGAGCAATGAATTTTTTGGGGATGGGGCCATACGATGCACACTTTGCCTTGGTAAGGGGGTACCAAAAGGAGTTTGTACGCCACTGTGTGTACAAAGACTTATGAGCAAGAAAACAAAAGTAAAATTAAAATACATAAGTTTACATGTTTAAAAGTAATCTATACTAACTGAAAATACAATTTAATAGATGTAAACAATCCTTCGTTGATACAGGGTGTGGCAGAAAGAACTCCCCTGTTAGGAACGCTAATAAAAACGAAATGAAGTAAGATAGGACAATTTTATTGTTATTAACGATGAGAACACATAATGCAGTTTAAGAATATGTACTATTAATGTGTTTTAAAAATTATGTCACGCAAATGGCCGCCTCCATTGTTGATGCATTGGTTGAACCGTTCTCTGTAGTTGTGCATTACTCTACGAGTCATGTCGGGCATGATTGCTTCAACTTCTTGAGGGCTCGTAAAGTTTGAGGGTGATGTTGGTACACCTTCGACTTGAGAAAGCCCCACAGGAAAAAGTCACAGGGTGTCGAGTCTGGCGAACGGGGTGGCCACCCAATATCACCAAGCAAAGAAATGACATGCCCAGGGAACATTTCCCTCACCAATGTCATTGATTGACGTGCTGTGTGGGCTGTGGCACCATCTTTTTGGAACCACACGTTGTCAAGGTCATCAAAGAGGTCGCGTAGTTTTGGCTGTAGGAAGTCACGAAGCATGGCGCAGTAGCGATTGCTGTTTACAGTAACAGTCACGCCACTTTCTTCAAAAAAATACGGACCAACGACACCAAAATTAATAAACAGCACACCACACGGTTACTTTGGGACTGTGAAGGGGTTGTTGATGGATTTCCTGGGGGTTGTTCTCAGCCCAGTACCTGCAATTTGTTTGTTTACGGTACCTGTCAGATGAAAATGTTCCTCATCTGAAAACATAACAACATCTTCTCGGTGAATGTTCCGAAGCATGTCTTGACACAATGTTGAACGGACTTCGTAATCTCTTCCACTAAGTTCTTGCACCAATACAATCATGTAGGGATGCATTTTCAAATCTCGATGCAAGATTCTTCTCACACTTCAATCAGATAAACGCAATGCTGCCGCATGTTTTCTTGCGGAACGTTGAGGAGATTGTAGAACTGAAGCTCTCACTGCAGCAACATTTGCCGGGCCTGTAGCAGTCCGTCGTCGACCTCGAGGTTTCTGTTTCAGTGCAGAACCTGTCGCTCAAAAATTTGACACCCATGAATAAATGGTTTTCTTATCAGGAAGAGGATCATGTCGACCGATGGCGAAGTGAGTGCGGAAGGCACGTTGAGTAGTAATCGTTGAACCGCCGTTTTGAATAAACTGCTCCACGACAAAAGCGCGATGTTCACCTGACCACGCCATGGCATACACTGCAAATGGCACGTATGCAGCTGTTCAAGGACATGCCTCCCACCATTCTACGATGTCGCTGTCCGCTACACGCTGCCTCTCAAATAGGGGAGGTCTTTCAGCTGCACCTTATATTTATACCTTGGTAACCTAATTTAAGAAATGTATTTCCATGTCAACGGTAGTGACGTCTGTAATGCAATGAGTCGAATAATACTTGAAATTCTTCCTTACAATTTCTTTATTTCTAGAATAACAAAAGCAAACGCTTTTCAGTGACCAGCAGTTAAAAATTTACTTCCTTGATAGCAATCAGAGAAGCACAAAACTGTTTATTATAATTCAATTACATCATTTCTGTTCACAGTAGATGCTTGGGTAGCATAAAAATAAATTATGTTAAAAATATAGTTTTATTCCAATTGTTTAGCTAACTTTAAGTAATAGAAACTGTGCCTACATCAAGTGCTCCTCCTGCCTGGAGAGGTATTGCGCTTCGAAGGCTCGGAAGTAATGAGTAATAAGAGCGATCTTGAAGCTCGCTTTAATAACAGTCTCGCTAGTCGCTGCTAAAAGCAAAGCATTGAACTATCAAGTCCCGGGCCCGGGCCGTAGAGGGGCCCGGCCCTAGCCTGGATGTTATATTTTTTTAAGGATGGGCTGTTGTTTTCAATACAAAAAATACATTCTACAGTCAATACCATTGCCAACTGTTTAAATAAAGTTAATTTTTGTAGAGTAGCGATGAAGGAAGGTAGGCCGGGTTAGTGATAACATGCCCGCCGGCGATCGCGGCCAGGCATTCGTCTGCGACGAAGCACAACGTTGCTTTACTGAATACTTTATTCTTCTCCTTAACTCCTTCTCTGCTGACAGCTGAGCCAACTCATTAACACCATACTGCCATACCCTTTATCTGCCCTTGGTTTTTCTCGTATCCTCCGTCCTCCCTGCCTACTACAAAAACAGTTGAGTCACTCTTTGTGCAACTGCGAGTTGTACCTGGTGTCACATGGTTTGTGGTTTGTTAGTTTCTTGTTTTGCATGTTCTCGTTCAGCACATTATATGTTACGGTGTTATTTTATGTGAATATGATAGTTGCACAAACTAATATGAGGTAAAAATATTTAACATACGACGTTCGTTTTGTTTTATTTTTTAAAATATATATATTTATTAACTGTTTCTGCGGGTGTTTAGTCGTCTATTGTTGATGTGTGCAAGTTCTGGATACTATGTTACTAGATAATGAAAGAGTTGCAAGTCTTTTTGTCCGGGTAGCACGTCGTTGCTGTCCTCTCGGGGCGGACCGGTACTTATGTCGATTTGTCGGTATGGCTCTTAAGCAGTACGGTCGCGCGCACAGAGCCCCGGCAACTAATTGGAATATTAAATGCCGCGCAATCACTGTCTCTCTCCACTTACTAACCAGAGGTGTCTCGGCCCGACGTACTTTGTGACTCGGTGAACACTTAATGGCGTCCCGACGCCCAAAACAACGACAATGATGGCGCCTCGGCCCACAATACTGACCGTCTCGACGCCTAGCTTCGACGCCTGACGGTGGCACTCTGCCCTACCGTCGCCGCGATTCGCCGACGACCTCCTCGCTTGACCACGTCCGTCCCGGACCGACGCCGGCTCGCTTCCCCTCCGATTTTCGCCAAAAAACCCCCGTCACTTGGCCAGCAAGCTCCGGTTCCTTTTGGGCCAATCAGGAGTCAGCTTACACCCGATGGCCCCGCCTCTCGAGGACAACAATTCCGACCAGAACCGTATTTATTAAATCATTGCTTAATTTCTTGTCACTATTTACATTCATATACATAAAATGGTTCATTTACTTGTTCACATAATTGATCTCTTAATTACTACATATCTATTACACTGTAACAACTAGCAAAGCCATCGGCTGGACTCCTCCCCTCGTGACCAGCTAGGGAGGTGGTTCGAGCGGGGGTGGGGTGAGGCCCCAAGACACACTATGCACCTGCTCGTCTCTCCCTCATCTTCACAAGGACAAAATATATACAATTTCTTATTTTTAACATAAAACTTGGTGTAGTAATTGTATTTCGATGAGAACTATTGCAATCTGATCGTGATACAATGACGAGGAGAATGAATGGTCGCAAGACATAGTTATTATTGCACATTAATTTATGATGGTTGACACTGATGACTATTGAATATACTAAATCGGGGTGGCGACCATATGGGCCTGTCACAAACATATTGCATATATCTATTGTAAAGTAATGGCATAGTACAGATTTTGTTCAGATTCAGTGAGCTGTATAGTTGCCAGCAACAAGCCCTGCCTAAGAGAGTAATGCACGTGTTGTGGGGCCCACCTTATTCAAGCTGTTCAGCTCTGTTGAAGCACAGGAGCAGGGAAGTGATAAGGGCCGCACTGGCTAGAGCGTCAACTACTGTATTTTCTGTAAATGCATTAGGCGCCCATTTAGTAGTTTCGTGCAATATGCTAGCAATATGCTAGATTTCTAACACGCTGCATCAAAATTTTCTATCCTGTAGACGGGCCCCTTAAGATCTTCAACAAATGGAAGAACCTTTTAGTTAGTGAACATTTTAAAACGTGTTTGGCAGAATTTCTATATTGTTAAATAAAATACTTGCTGTAAAAATTCTGGCCCTTAGCTGTTTCTTGGTTGGTATTTCGCTCATTAAAATTAATTTTACATTTTGATGATCGTTTTCTTTGAGAAATGTTATAGACTACTTATTCACATATTTTTCATAACTTTGCTTGTTGAAAGGCAAAACCTGCGAGATTCATGGGAAATCATTTTGCAGAATCTAAAGTATGAAAACACACTTGAAGAAAAGCTTAAATTTCAACTAGATGCAACAAATTAATTTAAAGCTTCTGTAATTTTTCCTGTTTTGGATTTCATCATGGCAGATTTGAAAACTGATTTTCCACTTCTGAATTGATATGTGATATGTTTTCTCAAATTTTTAATTTTATGGAATTAGATAGTGAGCAGATGAAAATAAAAACCAAATTACCGGATTCCAAGTACCCTCAAGACTTAGCAGATTCAGATGTCTTGAACGAAGAAATAATGCAAATTAATAGTGTTCATGGTACCGTGTTTGACTCAGAAAAGGACCCTCTTAAGCTTCTCAACTCTATATACGAGAAAAAACTTGAAGCTATTTTTGTCAAGTTTTTTTGCACAATTCCAGTAACTGTATCTACTGCTGAAAGGTCCTTCAGCAGGATGGCCAACACTCTCAAAACCTGGCAGAGAAGCACAACTGGCCAAGCACGTCTAAATCATTTAGCAGTTTTAGCAATAGAAAACGAACTGGCAAAAGTGTCGACTTTTCTGATGTTATCGAACAATTTAGCCACAAAGAAGCCAGGTAGATGTATAATTTAGTTAGTGTTTTTTTAACATCTGTAAATTCATTTCAATTTTTTAAACATGAGTCATTTTATAGGCCTTTTCAAGACTTTGTCTCACAACAAACTGTTTTGCTCATGGATTTGAGAGAACTGCTTGGCAGTCTCTTCCTCTGTTCCTTCTTCAAATGCTTCTTCCAGGTGTTAAAATAAAGTTCAAATTGTGTTTAATATTTTTAATTTTTTGTGGAACCATCTTTAACAAAATTGATTTTTATTTGTAGATTTTCATTTGCTGATTACAAAGCAAAAATATAGCCTATATGCAACCATAGTGCAATTGTGAAATTTATTTTTTTTAAATTGTTTTGTACAATTTTAATTACAGTGCAGTTCTGAAATATTAGGTTGTTAAGTACATTTTAACTACTGTGCAGTTTTTAAATACTAGAGTGGTTAGTGCATTTTTCACAGTAAAATCGCATTCGTCATATTTATTCGTTATTGACAATGGCCCATGCTATGGGAATGAGAACAATAAACATTGGCAGGGTAAACAACTTTTTAACGCCCTTAAAAAAAAATATGGGGCCCACGCCCGATTCTGGGTCCCGTGCCCGCAACATCATGTGGGGGCCATGGCTATGTGTAACACGCGCGAGTAAGGCCACGGGCGCACTGCTGGTGTGTGTGTCATATATATACATACACACACACATATATATATATATATATATATAAACACACACACACACACACAGGATGTCCAGAAATGGTCGTATAATAAGCACGCACGTGAATCATGGACTAAATTGGAGACGTAAATGTTAGTGGCAAAATGTTGTACAATAACATTTTTCGTACACAATGTGGTAACACAGCACCGAGTTATACCTCTTTTGCACTCCACAGATACTAGACTGTCACTGTTCGGGCCGCCATATTATGAGCGCAAGAAGGCACTAACTCCCGTGCTGTGTTGCCACATTGTGCACGAAAAAAATTATCGTACAACATTTTGCCACTAACATTTTCGTCTCCAATTTAGTCAAGGATTCATGTGGTGTGCTTATTATACGGCTGTTTCTGAACATCCTGTGTGTGTGTGTGTGTGTGTGTGTGTATGTGTGTGTATGTGTGTGTGTCTATATATATATATATATATATATATATATATATATATATATATATATATATATATATATATATATATATATATGATGTAACAGAAGTGATGGTCAATAATTCACATATGGAAAGTACTGGCCAAAAGAAGCTACAAATGTCCAATAAACATGGGTCCGGAAATCAACCGTTGTCGAGTTCTCGTAACAAGTCGAATTGGGAACCAACTCCAAACGCGTTTGGATTCCTAGGTAATTTACGCTGGTATCTCAAGGTATGGATTCGCCTATCAGGTTGTTGACGCATGCGCAACTACTTCCCTCGCTCCCTACATGATCTGTGCCGTACAGACAATCAGTTACGAAAGTAAAGGCACCATGGACGGAGGTTAATGAAGAGTACGCTGACATGCACTTCATGTATGGCAAAGCTAATGGTAGTACACTTCAGGCTGCACGATTGTATGAAGAAGCTTTTCCTCGCCGCAGGCAGCCCGACAGACGTACATTTACGAGGTTACATCAGCGCCTTCGAGAAAGTGGGAGTTTCGCACATCATGTACGAGAAGGTAGACCCAGATCCATAACACCTGATGTTGAGGAAAGGGTGTTAGACATTGTACACGAACGTCCGAGTATTTCAACAAGGAGGATTGCTATCCAGGAACGTGTGCTGAGTCATATGAGTGTGTGGCGGATTTTG
>PNEQ01092280.1:10604-28667 GCA_003012365.1 Medauroidea extradentata
CCAGCGTGTGCAAGCTCTCAACAATGCAGACTTCCCTCCTAGAGAGAATTTCTGCCAATGGATGCAACAACAGTGTACTTTGAACCCCCTGTTTGTAAGCAGTATTCTGTTCACGGATGAAGCTGGGTTTACCCGTGACGGCATTTTCAACTTCCATAACTGTCACATTTGGGCCGATGTCAATCCTAATGCGACACACATGTCACGACATCAGCAACGTTTTTCGTTGAACGTCTGGGCCGGACTGCTCGGAGACCGCATAACTGGACCACACTTCCTACCACAGAGACTAACCGGAGATCGGTACAGGGAGTTTCTGCGTACTGTACTTCCAGATCTGCTTCATGATGATGATGTTCCACTGAACCAACGCCTGAACATGTGGTTTATGCATGACGGTGC
Source organism: Medauroidea extradentata (assembly GCA_003012365.1). Classification (NCBI taxonomy): domain Eukaryota; kingdom Metazoa; phylum Arthropoda; class Insecta; order Phasmatodea; family Phasmatidae; genus Medauroidea; species Medauroidea extradentata. Next base: position 11,007 of record PNEQ01092280.1, read on the forward strand.
ACCAGCACATTTTCAATTACGTGTGCGTCGGCTTCTAACTCAACGGTTTGGTCAACATTGGATAGGTAGAGGAGGACCTGTGCCATGGCCTCCAAGGTCACCGGATTTAAATCCCATGGATTTCTGTGTGTGGGGTAATGTCAAAAGCCTGGTCTATGCTACTGAGGTCAACTCTCTTGAAGAATTACACTTGCGGATTGAAGCAGCCTTCCAGCATTTACAGAATACACCAGGACTGCCTGAGAGGACTCGCAACTCGTTTCAGAGATGAGTTCAATGTTGCATTCAGACGCATGGGCAACATTTTGAGCACATTCTTTAAAGATTAGAAATTCCATGTGTTCCTACATACTGATCAACTGCAACAAACAATGTGTTCTATCTCGACAACGGTTGATTTCCGGACCCATGTTTATTAGACATCTGTAGCTTCTTTTGGCCAGTACTTTCCGTGTGTGAATTATTGACCATCACTTCTGTTACACTCTGCATATGTATATATATATATATATATATATATATATATATATATATATATATATATATATATATATATATATATATATATATATATATATAGAGAGAGAGAGAGAGAGAGAGAGAGAGAGAGAGAGAGAGAGAAATCATACACAAAAATATATTTTCCATATTGAAAAAACGCGTTGCACAAAAATATCTTTAGATCAATGTGATACACGTAGTTTCCCAACAAACACGATTGTAAAGCACAAATTACCACAATATCTTTATTTGCCATTTGCATTTCCACCTCAGTTTAAATGTTTGCTAACAATACTTCCCATGCCTTTACAAGTAATCATATCGCCTTAAGGACCAAAACATTTACATCTCCAATTCCTTATTTAAAAAAAAACTCCAATTTTAAATAACTTGTGCCATCGCACGTAATTGTCTTGCCTGAAAGGCCAAATTTTATCGTACTTAACTTGTATGTAGTTTCATCTTCTTTCCCGAAGAGAGCCAAATCTTCCCTATATGGACTCTGCGCCGGTTTTTATAACGGTTGATTTCCCTTTGCCCTCTTCCCAAAAGAAACGCTTTAACTTTTCGGAGGGGTAAATATTAATTTTACATTTAGAAGTGGTCAAATTAATTCAAAGTCTTTAAATTGGTGCATGTGCTTTTCCTACAGATTTATAAGTTCGTATAATCGCCCAGCTTCCACCGTAAAGGTGCCACCAAGCTCAGAGCCAATCATAGCTTGCAAACTGTTACGTCACTCCAACGGGGTCCCAGGGAGGCCTGGCAACTACCTTACGCTCACAGTCACTTGCAGAATTTCATGAAGCCAGGTTGCAGCTGATTCCTGAATCCACTGACGGCCGCGCGGGAGACATTGACGTCGACAATCGCCTCGCTGCCCGCCAGATAAACCGCAATGCACACCGGTCCATACTAGAGCCGTCATCGATGACGAGAATGCTGCAGGTAAGGCGACACAGCAATGACCCCTAAACCAGCTTATAGGTTTTTTAGGCGATCTAGCAGATTTTAAGCATCGGACAACGTATATACTGCAGTAGCAGTGCGCCCGCTGTTTTGCTCGCGCTTATTACTCAGAGTAGATAATATTTACTTTAATTGATTAAATTAATAGTAAGAAAACATTTTTAAAATAATGCTTTTATTTAAAAGCTATAAAAAGAAGATAATAAACTTTAAATTAAAACAACTCCATCAATGTATCACATTACACTATATGATACTGTTACAAGATTAGCAAAAATTTACAAGTGGGCAATCCTGAACTCTCTGCGATAGAGGTCTTATAATTAGAAATAAAAGAGTAGAATTATGTTACCGGTATTGATTTACTAGCTCACAAAGCTTACAAAAATTCACAGAACAGCAATCAACTATAACTTTCACAACACATTTAATATATTATGCACACAATTACTACTGTGTCACAGAAACGTTTATTAACTTCGACAATAAATGCACAAAGTATGTCTACCATCAATTAATTAAAGGCTATAATTCCTATAAAAATTCAGTCATATATCCAATCAACAGTCTTTCAAATAGTGACAATGTACAACTTTAACAGTCCAAGTGGTGATGGCTCATCATGTGCTGCGCAGCACCCCGAATGCACCACCGTATTCACTCCTGAGGTCTTCGGTTCGTCTCTCGTTGCACACCTCCTTTCTGTCCTCCGACCTGTAGCGGCAGTCCTCTTGTATCGCCCAATAGTGCTCCGAAGATGTGTGCTTGCAGCCTCACAGTAGACTCTGAAGTCACCAAGATGTCTTCACCAGTCTCTCACGACAAGCATAGCGCCTTCTTCTAGCACGTCTAAAAGCGAACTCTCCCCAAATCTGTTGAATCAGAGCTGGCATACTAAGGCGAAATTCCGGGATTCACCGAATTACAGGGGTCTGCCAATAGACATTACATCATGCTTCGGACGTGACTTGAGCCTCGTAGGCCAGTCTCGTAGGGTTAAGGCACAGTTGACACAGGTTTATATGATGTAGTTAGGCGTGACTCCCATCACGTAGCCGTCCGGCTTGTGAGTCATGGACTAGGCCATAAGGTGTTTCGACAAAGCTTCAGCCCACAGAAACAGCATGCAACGCTGTCCTCTCCTTAAGTCTGTTCGTCCCGAACAGACACAACAGCATCAGGTACATTCGAGGGCCAATCTGTCGATGTGTAAAACATTTAGTCTTCTCTCTCGAGAGCCTAGACGAACAATCCGAAACACCACATCGTCGATCTTCTTCACAGTTTCATAAGGACCTTCCTAATTCTTCTGAAGCTTGGGCAATAGCCCTTCTTTCTCTGAGGGTTGTACAACCACACCAGTTGTCCTTCTTGGAATGTTTCATCTGGTGCATTCCTACCGAAGCGAGTCTTCATCCTGTCGGTGTTGATCCTAAGGTGTCATCTGGCAAAGTTGTGAGTGTGAACCAACTTGCGGTGTAATTTGCTGGCATATATTGGGAAATTCAATCTGGTCTTCCTCCGCCAGTCGTCCGAACATCAAGTCGCTCGGGAGACGGAGCTCTCTTCTAAACAGCATCCTTGAAGGTGTTACCTGAGTTGCTTAATGGATGGCAGAGTGGTACACTAACAGAAACAGCGGTACTTTAGAATCCCAATCCTTTTGATCATCGGAAACAAAGATTAAACAATAGTAATCGTAGACGATAGTTTTAGCCAACGTTTTAAACAAAATTGTTTCCAGTGTTAGGAACTTCTGAGGTACAATCGATGACGCCGGAACCTCGTGCAATTAACTGCGGCGCAAGAGAACGAATTAATAATTTTGGATAAATATTTAATCATAAAGTTGGCAAACACCATTATCTAGGATCGTCATTGAGTATTTTATTCATATTGGCTTCGAAGAAAGCGTATGAATCAATAGAGGTTTTCAGCGTGTATTTATCTGCCACGTACTCTTAAGAGGTATGGAAATGTAAGATGTCGAGCAGCTAACAACTAGAATACTCAATCGTCAATAACATCTTGACTATAGTCATCATAATTCGATGAGATTTTTGGCGAGTAGATATTCTATTAGCGGACGTTTATTTACATAGCACTGGGCGCTGGGCGGTAGTATGCTTGCTTTGCTTTAGAGTAAACATTTAAAACCGGTATTTAGAAAAATATGAGATTGTAACCACAAAATCCATAACTGGTAAACAATTTTTTTATAACTGTTAGTGCGATAATACCCAGGACTGTATAGTAATCAAAATTAAAAAAACTCTCGCGTTTCGAATTTAAAATAATTTTAAAATGTGTAAACATCAGTGCAGAGGTTTTCGTTTGTATCTATAATTACCAAACATCCTGTATATTGGTTATACCATATGTATTCCAGTTATACAACGTTTCTAACTTATGTGGTTCTGCAGTGTGCGGTTCCAAGTTGTGTGTTTTCTGTTGAACGTTTGTTCTAACATCTGTAGTTCGGCTGTGTGTGGTTGTATGTGAATTTCTGAGGTATGTTTTAACGTGGTTCTAGAGTACGCGATTCTAAGTTGTGTGTTTTTTTGTTCTGAGATGTGAATATTTGTTGTACAATGTTCGTAACGTACATGGTTCTAGAATGGTTATAACGCCGTGTATCAATTGTTCAGGCTCTCGCAAATATTTACAACTGTCACTGCCCGTCTCAATTGTTCGCTCAAGAGCATGAAAGAACAAAGTTGCACACTCGCTGCACTCTCTGGTGCTCTCTGGTGTACGCCATACCGATTACAACTATGTTAGAGGTTACTGAAGAAACATGCGTCACACAATGCAAATATTTCTATATTTATACAAAAATAATTATTTACAAAAAAAAACAGTTACTTATGGCGAAAAATTGCGTAAACATTGTTTGCTTAGTATACGTTTAGATATTTATAAAAAAAATTGGAATTGCCTGTAAACAGCTACCTGCAGCTTTTAATACGACGACGGTAAATTGAAAATATTATATGATTTGCCCACCTATGTATTTAATGTATTTATAACTTGTATTAAAAAATGTACTTACTTGGGGACAGCAGAGTGAAAAGAGCCGAGTATTTCGCTCGACGAAAGACATATCGCCTCTATTCGGAGAGCGCTAAACTAGAGTGCAAGGTTTTCGTAGAAGTCTTTTTCCTGAGAAACTTTCAAGCGGCGACCCTGAAGTTTTATTTTTGGATAGTGTGAAGTAAAGCCATTTCACGTATGTCATTTTGCACTTACGAGTTCAGGTCGTATTTTTGAAGTTACGGCAGTCTAGATAAGTAAGAAGCGTAGTTTCAAATGTTTCTTTCTGTTCGTAGATATGTAACATAAATTATTTACGAGGTTTCGAGTGAGAAGGGCTTCGCGTGACGCTCTCCAACACCGTCCATACGCCTTTTGGGGGCTGCGATGGCCGAGGGGTCAGATCTCTCGCCTCCCACCAAGGCGATCCGGGCTCTATTCTCGGCGAGGTCGATCCCGGATTTTCGCATGTAGGTATCGTGCCGGACGATGCCGCTGGACAGCGGGTTTTCTCGGCGATCTTCCGTTTACCCCACACTTATCATTCTGGTGTTGCTCCACACTCGTCTCATGTCATCCCGCACCAGCGCTAAAGACCTAGATATTAAGCGCTGTCCGAAATCTCTCACTCACTCAGTCCCATTAAGGTGGATCACTTCTCATGCAGAAAAAAAAACATTTTTTTTTATCGACAATAGTCAAAGGAGTAGCTGAAAATGTATCTTATAGTTGCATTGCAGTTTATTATTCTGAGTGTATTTTAGATAGTTAATTTCCGAAATTGTGTACCACGAAACTAGGAAATGTTTTTTCTAATTTTGTTTCGTTTCACCCCAGTGTTTCTAATCACCCCGTTTTTCCGTACACAAAATTATTATAAAAAACGCTTTTGCAGCAATGTACCCACCTGGAAACTATTGTTATCATAAAATCGTAACGCGTGGGAGGTGGCACTGGCAATAATGTCCTATATGTCTCTGTTATTAGCAGCAACGAGAGGTTCAATTGTTCCAAGCACGGTCTTCTACGTGAAACGAAAATGTTTCACAAACTCCACGTCCGAAAAGTAGTGTATCTATCGCCATCGCGCTAATGTCGACGGGGACGTACGTTTCGTTGTTCAAGATTTTTGACTCGTTCAATTAAATCCAAAATGACCTTCGTCGAATAACGACACTTCGTACTCCGTCATGCAAGCATGCAGCTAATCTGTTTGCTTATATTTGAGACTAAGACATCAATATTTCAGAGGTTAAAATACGCGGTGAAAATTTGTAGACATGGTGATTATAATAAATGTTCATTACTTACATCCCAATTTTTCTTTAATTAAATGTTACGATCAATTAAAGTAGGTTTTTTATACAGTTGTCAGCCATATTGTTTTGGGAAGCTAAAAGGCTAGCTTTAGGTTGCCCTAATTCTCTATTGCATTGTAACTAAGGCGTCCTTTTTAATTTAAGGACGCCTTCGTCACAAAGGAAAGTTCTAAAAGCCGTATCTATGGACCTCTTTCGAATGACAACCAACTGCTCACCAATGCTTTCTCTATGGGGATAGCAGTTGGTTGTCATTCGAAAGAGGTTTATAATATCAGCCCTAAGTGTTCTGAAGTAGGTATTGGGTTAGCGGATGGTTGTAACAGAATAAACTACTTCGGATATCTCTGGCGAAAAATAAAGTTCTCTATGTGTACTTAAGCTGCAAAATTTTTATTTTTTTATTTTTATTTTTATATTTGTACGAGACTTTGTTTGTTTTATAGGCATACGTTGTGATTATTCTTTACAGTAATGAAAACTTTCTAGCTTTCATAGTTTTTGTATAGTGGCATATCAAAGCCAAAAGTAGCGTAAAATTGTTTTATACAAGAAACGAAAACCAACTGACATACAGGAATGAAAAAATTCCCACTGAAGAACAGTATCACGGACTACGTCTAGACATAAATAAAAAACTGGATTGAATGTTTTTTGTGTTTTAAAAAAATTTGTTGAATTTGTAATAAAAAATGTTATATACTATCTATATGTATTTTTTTTTTTAGTACAAAAAGTTCCAATGCAATGTTTTTATAGATGTGCAGTTGTAGCCCGCGACACTGTTCTTCAGTGGTAATTATTTCGTTCCTGTAAGTCAGTTGGTTTTAGTTTATTGTATAAAACCGTTTTATGAAAATTTTGGTTTTTACTTGACATTGCACAAAAACTATGGAATATGGAAAATTTTAATAACTGTAAAATAGTAACAATATATGCCTACAAAACAAACATAATCTCGTACAAACATAAAAATAATTAAAATAAAAATTTTGTATTAACTCCCCCCTTAAGTCTGGTACACACTATACTTAATCCTCTACTAAATTCCTTACTTATTTCTGTTTATAAATATCGGTAACATTTTTATACTAGAAATAATTGACGAGACTTGTGTTACGTACACACTATCACTGTTTACTTACAACTTTCGGTACATAAAGAAGAAAAATATATTTGTGTTGTTGGATTCCATACAATTCATAAAGTATAACTGAAGAATTCCCGAAAACTATTTCACAAACAAGACACGCATGTGATTCCCAAATTAGTTAAACTATTTTGTATACTTAGGTTTTGATAACTACGGCAGTCATGCGTTTAGTAGAAAACTAGAATTTCATTTCTATTCACATCTAATTGGCAACCCTGCTTGTGTACTTCGCATCACAGCCGTAGAAGAACATGTGTGGACACTTGCCTGGAAACTTGACCCCCTTGTTGTTCGGCTGCAGTTCACCAAGTTACCGATAATGTTGTGCGAGTTTGGCGCTACTATCAGGGCGGTCAGGCTGAAACTCCGTCCACTTCCCACCCAATTTTTATCAAAACGTATTTTTTAAATTATTTGTATTTTTAAAAAAAAAATTATTGAATTTTTTAAATTTTTATTTTCAGTTTTAGCTTTTTTTTTAATTCAAATAATTTTTACTCTTTAATTTTATGAGCATGACATTGTAGCCTGCAATATCTTTATTCACTGTGAATTTTTTTCAGTCTGGTACATCAGTTGGTTTTAGTGTGGTCGTTAAAACGGGAACATGCAAAATATGACTTTAACAAGCCATTACGCGAAAACTATGCGAGATAAAAAATTTCATAAGAGCCAAATTTATTCACATTTTGTGTCAAAAATAAGAAAAAAAATGTGGCACGAATACAAAATAAAATAATGATGAAAATTGCGGTAGACCGCGCCCTTAACTGCACGTATACAAGGAAAACCGCGTAACGGAAAATGTTTGCGGTCTGATAATTTTTTAGCAAACGATGATAAAATTAGTCTTAGCGGGAAAACTGAATTTTCCTGGTTTAGTTAAAACTTTTACATATTTCTTAGTAATGTTATATCACTGCTAGAATAAGTGGCAAAAAGGAAGGGTATTTAAATTTGTCATCAGTAACATAATTATCTAAATGCTAAGCGTTGTTCATGAATGGTGAAATATAACTACTAGGTAGATTTTTTTTTTTCTATTTTCTTAAAAAATCTTCTCGGTAAGCTGACTGTAGAAGGGGATAGTATCAAACCAGTAACACGCATTCCAACCATATTACTATAACTCATGAATAGCTTCCACGGGATTCGTTCTTGGATATTTATGTTTCAGAAAGTATTTTAATATACTGTACAAAACAATTATTAGGGGTCACACGAGCTACTTATAACGTAAACATCATTACGGTGGCGATTCGTTCTTGGATATTTATGTTTCAGAAAGTATTTTAATATACTGTACAAAACAATTATTAGGGGTCACACGAGCTACTTATAACGTAAACATCATTACGGTGGCTTAGTTGAAGACGGCAACATCTCAAAAGATGACAGTTTTGAAGTTATTTCTTACTAAGCGTGAACAGCTTTCATCTCTGTCAATTGCCAATTACGTATTTTTAGAATAAATAAACATTATTACATTTACAGTTTGAGACAGATGTTATGCTGCGTAATAGCGGGTTAAAAAATTTTAAATTCCAATATATCAATTCTTGGAATTTTGAGTTTTGCCGTCTTGAATCAGTAGTTATCAAGAATGAAACGATGTTTTGTAATAACATTTTTCATTTATGTGACAAAATTATTTTATAGTTTTTTTTTCAGCTGCGCAGGAAAATAATTTCAAATCCGATTCCATATTATTACCAGTACCCAACTTCTTAACTATACGAAAAAAAAAAATTAAATTTAGTTCTTTCCATTTTTCAGTTGCCGTGTAAAATAGTTCCCGTCAACTTATTTCAAACAATTAAATTTTCTAAAATTTTAAAACGGGTGCTAACAACCCACTTAAAACGTGTTGGTAACTAAAATACGCTATGCCTCAAAACACCAAAAGTAAAATTCTTAACATGCAATCAATCCCCTTAAATGATGCTGTAATCAGACACTGAGAAAATAAATTAGATGCATTATTCTACAAATGGTGCGCAAGGCTGCCAACAAGGCAACAACAGTGAACCGTGACCCTTTTGAATACGTCATATCACAATGAAACAGATTTTGATTAATGTGTGTTTATAACCACGAGTGTCATACACATACACGATGGGTTATCCGATAACATGCGCTAATTTAATCTTTTTTTTTTTGCGCATTTGTGCGGCAAGTATGTTTAGCAAGTTGGTATTAATGTTAGTTGAGGGACAATAGAAATGCAATAGGATAGTTTTAAATAAGGTTATTTCTACTACAGATTAGAAAGAAAATACGTTTTCTTATGGGAGAGCTTGGCACAGGGAACATTTCTGCCACTAGTTTCGCTTCAATCGCTAAGTAACCAAATAAATACGAAACCATAGTAATAGTAAATTTAAATAAACTTGGAAATTTTATTAGTCATTCAATTTAGTTTTAAAGTGAAAAGAAACCAATTTCGCGATTTAAATTATCAACTTAACGTAACTTAAAATTCAGGAATGCTCTGTGATTGGTCAGTTTGGTTCTTTAGCGATACCAGCGCTCAAGTGGCAGAAATGTTCCCTGTGCCAAACTTATAACATTGATCTTTCTAACCTTTAGTAGAATTAACCTTAGTTCTAAAAAAAAAAAGTGCACGTAAGTTGACAGTGTTTTCTTCAGTCGATATAAACTTCGTAATATTTATTATTTCGTAAACATGCGTTTGGAGTGTTTTGACACTATTTCTAGACTAAACAATGTCCAACCAAAATATTTTCTCCGACGATGTGCATGTTTCTCATATTAATCTGAGGTAGTTAATTGTGTTGTTCTTATTAATCATCATCTGACGTGAAAACAATTCAATGCTGAAAAAGTATATGACACAATGGCATAAATACTTCTATTGAACACCCTGCGTAAACATTTCTCAAAATGGAATATTCTCAAATATTTGTGAGAACTAATTAAATAAACTGCTGTGCATAATGTTTGGCCAAATTAACATGTCTATTCATTTTATATTTTTACCCGCGTTTCGCTTAATTCGTTTTAATCGCTGTCGTTGACTGCACAGAAGTTTAAAAAATTATCAGAACTAGTGCCACTGATTTACGAAAGCAAATACATGTATTGCGTTTTTTTTTTTTTAACATATGAAACTGTCACGAAGTGAAATATTACGACCACAGTCTAGCTCTTTGGCAATTATTACAACTTAATAAATTTGTTGTACGAAACTTTTAATATTTTACATAAACTTCACCAGAAATCCGGGATGAAGTGTGTGGCTGGATTGCGAGTTGAATTTACAAGTACATCAAAATAAATAAACGTCACCAAACCTGTGAAAATAAGAAAAATAATTACTACCTAATCGTGTTATTCAAACGACTTCATAATTTTTTGTGCAGACGAATAAAACTTCAACAAAACGTAATCAATAAAAACAAAGTAACCTTCAGCATAAAAACTTTGCTGCCATTCACAATAGGCTATCGGGACCATACAGCAGGAAAATTAACAATAGAGCAGGTATGGAAGTTATAGGTATTTAGACCACATAAACATTAATAGCATAACTATGAGACTGTAAACAATGAACAATAACTGATTATTTCAGTGATTTTATTGCACGGATTAGCTTAAGTCTAATACAAATAACGATGGTGAAATATAGGCTACATCTCCAAGTCAAAATTTACTAGTTAATTAAAAATATGTTTCCCTAAAGCCTGGTTTACGCCAACGATGACATTGCTAATAACATGTGTAAGCAACAAAGTTATTAACAATATTGTAAAAATGCTTGAGCATTGTTGACAACATACTGTCAACATTGTTTCTAACATTCTGTTATTAACGTTATTAATGTTTATAAAAATTTTAATATAATTTGTTGCTAACAGTTTGTTGAAAACAATTGCCAGCAACAAAAGTTATGAATATTAGAAACATGTTAATAACTTTGTCATCAATACTGTTGATAACAATATTTTCCCGGCCCATTCTAAGGCGGTCTAGATCAAAGGTTGTTGGTAACAAATGTTACTAGCAATGTTGTACGCATTTATGCTAGCAACACTGTTACTGACTTCCGTTTATCATTAATACAACTTGTTTAGTAACACTGGCGTTTCCAGCAATGTTAATAACACATTTGCCTTCAACATTGCTGTGAAATAGTGTACCATAGTTTAAAATTTGTTGATAAAATTTTGCAACAAACATTTTATAATTGACATAATTACCGTTACTTATTCCGGGTAAACTGGGCTTTAAGCAACACAATGGCAAAACTTCTTGTTAAATTAGGGCCAATTTTTCGGCTATGATAGGATTCTCCGTGATTCATGTTGTAAAGAGACCAAACTGGCATTGGCCTGAATGTTCATGTAGCTTTACAACATTGAAACATAGTTCCAGTCTACTGCCACTAGAGTAGTAACGCTGATAGTTAAAGTCGTCGAATCAAGTTCACAGAAGGTTATCCGACCGCAGTTGGACGCCACCAATAACAGGAAAAATTTATTCAGTCTTGCAATGAAGTAAAAACACCGCAATCACAGTTGTGAACTCTACAGACGTCTGCATACACTGTGGGCATCAAAATACTCAGATATCGAAACGCGCTATGCACTGGACCGAGACAAGATTCTTGCAAGGCTGTCATCAGCATGACCTAACTTTTGACATGCTTCTTCGAACCGTCTTTCTTCAATAATAATTTATGAGTCTGGATGAGTGCAACAGCGTAGAATAACATCTTTCAGGTTTTTTTGTACATATATTTCACTGTAAGGAAAGCATGTATACAGCCGTTGAGAATTCGAGGGGATTCGAAATACTCGACAGTAACACCAATTAGCAGGAAGCTGTTGTACAACGATATTTTATACGTAGGCCTACTATGTGGGAACACAGTACGGAGAAAGTTACCTCATTACGCTCCACATGTAGAATCACGTTTGGGCTGTTTGGGATTTGAACCTGCGCCCATAATATGATGTCCAGAACAATGAAAATAAGTAGTAGACGGTGCGGCAACATAACTTCACGTTTTGAAATGTGCGACATTCAGGCTGTAGATGTCGTAACGGGGCGGGAATGATCTCATTCGAGAGGCATGGGTGTAAAGTTTGTTCCCCACCACTGTCAATTGCCAGTGAGGAGCGTGTGTGAATATGCTGGATAATTTTTTTTTTTTTCCCGTGGCTTGATGAATTTGAGTTGGGGAACATTTGGTTCCAACAAGACGGAGCAACGGCCCACAATTCAGGGGCATCGATGGCTGTTTTGAGTGAACACTTCCCGGAGCGCCTCATCTCAGATAAGTGGCGATTTGAAGTAGCCAGCCCGCTCTCCCGATTTAGCCCCTTGTGATTTTGTGATTATTATTATTATTTGTTACTTGATATTCCGCGTTTATGTCAACCGTCCAAAGACCCTACACGCCCTGAAGGCCAACATCCGGGCAGAAATTGTCAACTTACCCACTGCTATGATGATAAGTGTCATGAAAAACGCCATAAACCGGCTTACTCAGCGAAGGGATAATTGAGGGGAAGGGGTTACCTACATGATTTGAACTTCAAAACTGTGTAAAACCAAACTTTAGATATGTACCTACATTACAAGAATTAGAATGGAACATTTATGATTCACACAATGGGTTTTATTGCCGTGGTAAGAAAGGAAGTGATGTTGCCGCAGCCTGTATATGTAGCGCAAGAAGAGAGTAACTCCGTGCTGTGTTGCCACATAGTACGCAGAATGTTGTAATAGTTGTATAGTAGTAAAGGGGTATGTACGATGAGATTGATAATAAAAATATATATAATTCGTTGGGTGTTTGTGGAGACAAAATATTAGCTTGAAATGTATTGTGTCAGTTTTAGGGTTAAGAGTGTTGTTTACCTGTTTGTTTACCTTTCTCTGGAATACACTGGAAAAACATTTACCCTTGGACACAAAAGTACAAGAAACAAAATCAATAGCTAAGTAAATCACCTTGGAATAAACCAGCCATCTGAAAATAAATACGTTTACTGAAGAAAACTTGAAAACGTTGAATTGAGTAGTGCTGACTGAAATTAATACAATAAACTCTGTAGGCTGATTTTATTAGTACTAACACATCCTTTTCCGTGTAATTCAAATTAAAATTAATTAAAACTTAAAATAATATAGCTAAAAATGAATCTCAGATCAACTGGATGCTAAAATAAACGTAACTTAATATAATTAATTATGAAGCAATTAAATGCAAGATATTAGGTGCCAAAAATAAGCTTTAAGTAACACCACGAAAATTTAAGTTCCGAATACAAAATTATTATTCCCCTTTAAACTACCGGTAAAACATTTAAATATCCTCTCAGGGTTCTTAGTACTTCGTCGGCTAAGCTCAAATGCATTTGCAGGTAAGCTTAAGTCCTCTAGAAAAATCAGGACTACTGGTTCTGGATAAACCTTAATAAATCAAATTAAATAAGTCTCTTCCCAAAATAATTTTAAATCGAAATAATACTTGGTGTTTACAATCGATGAAAAGTCATAAACGGGTGTATAGTGCGTGAAACTAGTTGAAGTTGAATCGGCGTCATACCAATCAGCGTCCTGCTGCAAATGGCGTCTTCAAAATGTCCCGCCGCGTCTTGAAAATCTTACGCTCTAATAAATAAAATATAATTAAGGTACGTGGGCTCTTCTCAAACTCCACACGTCCTTCCTACCCTTAACTTGGTCTTTGGTCACAGCAAATAATATAAAAATTATTAGGATGGCGCTAGATAGTAACTAGCGTAACTAACATAAAAAAAATTACGCCATATCGGCTTCGATGTTGGACCAAGACGCTTCCATCTCTCGGCAACACCCCTCTCTCGCGGCTGTTCTCTAGTCTTTGCAATGGTTTATCATAGCGGTATTTAGTTTGGAGATAGTCTTAAACCGAGACAATGGAAAAAAAATTAATGAAAGGAAAATAAAAATAAAATTACTGTTTTGGATGTGAGTCCTAACATTAATAAAAAAATATATGAATAAATAAATTTTAACTATAACTAACTGACCAGGTAGGGGCGTTCATTAACTAACCTTAGTAACTCAAAGAGAAAAAGATTATAAGTAGATGGAAAATGTTCCTCCGGAGACAGGGGGTGGGGGTTGCGGAGCCGGAGCCACAGCGGCCATCTTGGATGACGTCACCCGTCCGCCATCTTGGATGATGTCACCCGGCCGCCATCTTGGATTGCGTCTCTTCCGGTCGCCATCTACTTCCGGCCGCCATATTGGATTTCATCACCTGCCATTGATGACGTCACTTAATTTTCTAGAATTTTCTACTCGGTCATTCCATGGCTCCCCATTCCAATCCCCCTGCTCAACTTTCTCATGCTCTGTCATTCCAGCTCCACAGATAAAACTCCCACTCTCTATCTCCTCTTGTGGAATCGTCCATGACCTGTAACTTTCTCATGCTCTGTCATTCCAGCTCCAACCCCAATCTGTCTATGAGGAATCGACCACGGCCTGTAACTTTCTCATGCTCTGTCATTCCAGCTCCACAGATAAAACCACCACTCTGTATCTCCTTATGTGGAATCGGCCATACCTGTAACTTTCTCATGCTCTGTCATTCCAGTTCCACAGATAAAACTCCCACTCTGTCTATCTCCTCTTGTGGAATCGTCCATGGCCTGTAACTTTCTCATGCTCTGTCATTCCAGCTCCACCCCCAATCTGTCTATGAGGAATCGACCATGGCCTGTAACTTTCTCATGCTCTGTCATTCCAGCTCCACAGATAAAACCCCCACTCTGTCTATCTCCTTATGTGGAATCGACCATGACCTGTAACTTTCTCATGCTCTGTCATTCCAGCTCCACAGATAAAACCCCCACTCTGTCTATCTTCTCATGTGGAATAGACTATGGCCTATAACTTTATCATGCTCTGACTCCACAGGCCGATTCCCCACTCTGACTCTCAGCCCTCGACCATGACCTGTAACTCATACTCTGTCATTCCAGTCGGCTCCACCCCCATTCTGTCTATGTGGAATCGACCATGGCCTGTAACTCATGCTCTTGTCATTCTCCGGCTCCACACCCACTCTGCCTACGTGGAATTGACCATGGCCTGTAACTTTCTCATGCTCTTGTCATTCTCTGGCTCCTCGCCCACTCTATGTGGAATCGACCATGGCCTGTACCTTTCTCATGCTGTCATTCTCTTGCTCCATGCCCACTCTGTCTATGAGGAATCGTCCATGACGTGTAACTTTCTCGTGCTCCATCATTCTCCGGCTCCACAGACAAAACCCCCACTCTGTCTATGAGGAATCGACCAAGTTCTGTAACATTCTCATGCTCTGTCATTCTTGGGCCCCACAGATAAATCACCTACTCTGTCTCTACAGTGTTACTCTTGTACCTTCTACTAAACTCATGCTCTATCATTCATCAGCTCCACAGGTCAATCCCCCACTATGTCTATGAGGAATCGACCATGATCTATAACTTTCTCATGCTCTGTCATTCCTGGACTCCCCATTGACATTTTGTTGCATGTACCTTCTTCCTTCACACAAGACACTGACCCAAGACTAGCATGAATGTATGTAGGTAAGATGTATGTGTAGAGATTAGCAATAAATGATTTTCTGTATCATCAAATATGTATAGTTTTCATTACAAACCATTTGTATCACTTGAACATGTACGTGTAGAGGTTAGCATCAAATGATTTGCAGTACCAATCAAAAGTGTATAGTTTCCATTACAAACCACTTGACACACGTGTCTGCTTCCTTGAGTAAACAATCACACAGAAACATTATAAAATGATTGGCAGTACCAATTAAAAGTGCATGGTCATCATTACTAGATATTACAAACCATTCGATGTATATGCGTGCCTGCTTCTTGGGGAATTAGGCAAAAGTAAACAGAGATAAAGAAACAACATTGTACTCACTGTTTGCTTGTAGAGATGATTAAATAATGTCTCACATACACACGAGATCAAATTAAACGAATTTATTAATGGAAATATATGCATAAAAACTATTTTCACTGTACAATTTCGTGCAGCTGTCTGACTTCACCCCGCAGGCTGCTTATCTCCTCCAGCAAGATCTGAACGTCTCTTTCTTGAAGCCTGCATGATGTGTGGTTGGCAGCAGCAGCTTCCTCCCGGTGAAGACACACCTCGTCGTAGTCGTCCCTCGTCGTAATCTCTTCCTCGCAATCGTTACCCACTTCGTCCAGATGTTCAATTGACGATGCCTGTGAGATTGGAGAGTTCCCTGCCCATGCAACATACAGCATGGACGATGCGTGTCGATGGCATGCAGCTAGTGGTAGTGGAGATATCCAACCTCCCCTAGGCACCTCTTGGTCTCGAAGAAGAGACCTGTCTCGAATAACTTCATCAACCATCACAGCAGCACGAAACGCTACCATTTCGTTTTGCATTTCGAGTAACCTGATGGCTGTCTGCATGCGGTGCGCAGGTCGGGTCACGTGGTCAGGCACCTGGTGCCTACCTGACGCACGAGAGGTGTGCAGGTCGCGATGAGCACAGAGCGTCAGCCCGGGTGACACCCGGCTAATGGGACTGAGTAACCGTAGCGAGCCTGCTTCGTCACAGCATTGGCTGTGCATGTTTCTCCATGCACACTACCAATAAGGCCGAGTAACCATACACTAGCATCAGAGGGCTCGAGCTAGCTTTGGTGCTTGCTATTCATTGAATTCATTAAAAAAACCATTTTGTTCAATTACTAGTCTGTAATGCTGGACTATCATGCGAGGCATCAAATCCAAGCCAACTCACCAAAATATTGTTTCCTTTACGGTGCACAACTTTCTCAATCAGATATGTGTTTAGATACTTTGTAACTTGAATTCCTTCTGAGCAGAAACCTCCTAGGATAGATCTACCATCCATGTCCTCGAGAAAGTAAGTCCTTGGTGACGAATCTTGATGATCTTCAGTGCTCCAGTTTGACGTGTATCCTTTAGCAAATTTTCCTTTCTGTTTGGATATCCGGAAAAAGTCTCCAACTTTTTTCTTTGGTTTGTACGAGTCCAGTTTCTTCTTATTTCTGTAGACAGATCGCTGCCGGCACACAACTGCAGCTGTGCGAGTTTCGTCATCCACCAGCCGCCCCAGCAAGGAAGTGAGCTGCTTGATGTGTATCATAGAAGACTAAAGCCAAGCGTGGAATGGGCATTAGGAAGGAGGCAGTAGTGGTCCTAATTTTCAAACAGAGGAAGGCCTGACATAGTCGCTAAGTGGTGGTTGTGAATCCATCTTACAAGTAGCCATACGGGCGTAAAACTAAATTTGAATTATTTCGGCAATCCCCCGCTCTGGCTCCCAAGACCAATCCCACCCATCCTTTATCTTGATGACGTCGCTCTTCAGTATCATTTAAGACACTATGCAAATTTCCATGCTCCATCTTATTTTACATGGCGGAGTTCAGGCAGAAACAGAATTATATCGCCGACTGATAAGTAACACTGAGACTATTTATCAATATAAAGGAGAAAGAATTACAAAACCCCGAGTGCACCTCTGTTTTCACGCTTGAGGTCTTCGGTTCGACTCCCGTCGCCTTTGAATATTTATGTACGGAATCGGATTTATACAAATTATATATTTTGTATTCGTGATAATTTAATACATTTTCAAATTATTTAGGAC
>PNEQ01092281.1:0-28588 GCA_003012365.1 Medauroidea extradentata
ACCCCTCACCTACACACAATCAATACCCACATGGCGCTTAGACACAACTTGTACCAAAAGGGTCGCCAACCCCTCTGTACACTGCCTCCTCTGCACCCCTCGCCTACATACACACAATCAATACACACATACAGGGCGGGGCTTAAGCTCTCGGCCAATCACAGACCTCATGGCACTTAGGTACTATTCGTACCAAAAGGCCCCTACAACCAATCACAGCTCAGGACACGCCCCCCTAGACAACGTCTTGGCCAATCAGAGGCCTTGCTCCACCAAGGGGAGGGGGCTGCAAGGTTATTCAAATGCAGGTTAGGCCGGTTTTGCTCCCTGTGGGGCCAAAACGCCCATGCTCCCCCTACTATAGTGCACCACGGCGGAGTGATACAACAGTATCCAATCTTCCCAAAACCAGCAAAATTACCCTTAAAATATGAAAGAAAGGATTCGAAAATTTCCGTTTATAGGTTTTACATTGAAAGAAAATTCTTTATCCACACAAATATAATAATTAGGGACTAAAGGTGCGCAACACCGGAACTACTTTCGTGGCGCAATATCCTAAGCAACCCCCTGTGATGGCTGACCTACGTGCGTCAATAACCTACGTCATGGAGAGAATTCCATGAAGCAAGTGATCAACCACAACGTCGGCGCCAGAAATCCTACAGCCTGGAGAAGCTAGCAACACCTGAAGTTACTCACTTCACCAGGGAAAATGTAATAATATGCTAAAATTGCCAAAACTCAAAAATTGGTCAAATACAAGAAAAAGTTACATCAACAAAAATAATTAAAATTTTACTGTGGTCAATTTGAAACCAAACAAGCCAGGAAAATAAACAAATGACTCTACTTTAAAATTCCTTGACTATTTTGTATTTAAATTTTGAAAGGATGAATTTAAATTAATATGTCCCCAATTACTAAGTTATTGAATTCTGTTGTATCATACCGGACACCTGACTAACTCACCCTGAAAATGGCATATAGCCTGTTAAGAAAGATTTACATATAAATTTAAATAAGAAAATAAAAACACCTTTTAAAGATTTAACCAAGATGGGGAAGTGGCTGAACACTTCACAGTACCTCATCCTGTACAATTCTTTGTTTTAAACCCTCGCAGATAATATTATAAACAAACTGCGCCAAAACTCCCGCGGAATAAACCAGAATACGAAAATAAAAACAAAGCTACTGCCTCCTACCAATGCCACCTGCCCATAACAACAAACATTACACCATATCTGTAATCTAGAACATCTTGGAATCAAAGAACTGCGTCTTCACTTTCCCTTTCTGGAAGGGAGACCACTGAAATAAAAAATACGATTTTAAATATTATATTAGAAAATTAAGATTACTTAAAATATCAATTCACCAATAATTGAAAACCCCTTGCCCTGCAGTGCTAGATGAAACATTATCATTACACACACACTCCAAAACCTGTATAATTTTCTTCTGTACCTTGCTTACATAATTCCTGCATGTATGTCCCCTTTGGTGAATTCTTCCCCTTGATGAAGTCCTATGTTTACCTAAATTTGTTACATCCTCATCAGTGTTTACCATTCTGTTATCTGTTTTTCTATACACACTATCCCCATTTGTTTGGTTGTTCCATCATGTACCATGTTTTCACATATTTCACTTTGTTTTGTTTGAACCTCACAATCTTTAATTAAATTTTCTTTGGCGTGTACTACTTTACTCGCTACCTTCTGTACCTCACCCTCACCCTCACCTTGAACAACTCTTTGTTTGAACCCTCACAGATAATACCACACCTCTCTCTCATTTCTTCCCAAAAGTCAGCAAATTGTTTATCCTGGTCAGACCGAAAATTTTAAAACTGCTCCTTAATTAATTCCAATATTAGTGTAAGTTCATTTTTGTTTCCCTCATTTTACCTATGAACTTGACCCCTTGATTCTGTATTTTCCTCATCCTTCCTTCCCTCTACATCCTCTGCAGAAAAACCGCTAAAACCAGTTTCCCCCTCAGACATCTGACTACAGAATTTTCAGTTAGCAAAATAAACAATACAAATTCTTCAACCTTTGCCACAATGAAATTTAGTGTAACATAAAATTTTCAACATATCAAAACTATTAACTTTATGTCCAACATGATTCGCACCAAAATTAAAATTTACTTTCATGAAAGCTTTGAAGTTTACATCACCTTTAGCCTTGCACTGTTGCCTCTTAAATATAATTCTATTGTTACCATAACAAAATAAACAGAAGTTTTTAATTTTGTTTTCCAAGTAACTTGATTTTCACTGTGAATTTAACTAGTTATATTTTAATAACTTCGAAATACTAAAAGTTCGACACAACCTTGACAAATGAAGATTTAAACTTCTGGTTTCTCGGTGTGTTGCTCCCTCGATCTTCTCAGCATCAGATCCACTTCTCATGGGCCGTTGTTTTCCCTGTACCGATAGCTATCTCTCGCAGGTTGACCATACTCACTCAGTAAATGGAAAACCTTTGTTGTTCAGGTATCGGTGACACGTTGGGCTGCCAGATGTGACATACCGTCTCATCAATACTTGTACCCCATGTTGGGCACTAAATGTGGCACACCAGTCCTCCTAGATCAGTGCACTAGCTTGATGATAACCCAGCCATAAAGGCAAAGTTAAAAGCTGGAGCATATCTTTTGATTGGTAGTCAAATAATCCAGAGTTTACTGGCAGTACTTTTGTAGGTTATGTCACATTGTAGACCAAATTTGGAATTTTCACAGACACTGCCAAATTTAAAAAGGTTAGTCCCGAAATAATTTACTTCACTATAATCCAAGGCTGCTGGTTTATTAGATTTCAGTTTACATCAGCACGAAGTACACTGTTCAAGTCTTTGCATGGTGGATCTGGTTCACAGAAAATTACGAGTAAAAATGCAGTCCAACTATATCAAACGATTAAACAAAACCAAGTCAAAAGCTACATCATGTGGTTATTTGGGCCGCAGCCCATCAAGCGTCTGCATCCTATCTGGCTTGCATCATGACTTTGATTGAACTTGGTGGAGGCAAACATTCCAGAACGAAGGGCGAAGGGGTGCCACACACCGTGCTCTCATTGGCTGGTTCTCGGTGGCATGACCCTCCACATTCGTTCCATCATCTGGAACCTTCTAAGGCAAAACTACAAACTACGCATTAAAAGCCAATGGTGCCAAAACTCCCGTGGAAGAAACCAGAACACGAAAAGATAAACATAGCTACTGCCTTCTTCCAAGGCCACCTGGCCATAACAAATAACACTGCACCCTATCTGAAATCTAGAACATATGTGAAACAAAGAACCGCGTCTTTACTTTCAATTTTAATTGTACATGACTCATCACTACATTTTGACTACAAATCTTTGTAATCTATGTAAAATAATGCTGTCAGTATCATTCCATTAAAATTTTTCTTTTTTCAATTTACCCAAGAAACCTACTGTCTGAAGGCAGCTCATATTTATTTTCTTTATTATTTTTAAAAAATATATAAATATGCTGATTGAACATGTTTGTGATGTATAGTTTTTCACGGCAAAAGCTATTCACCTAAAGGTCTCAAGCCTTGAAAAATATTACTTCAAATAGACCTCTCCCACATTTGGCGGGAGACTCATGATTTTCCAACTGATCTCCGCCCTCCTGATTTGTCATTCTAATTTGCCACTTTTTAGTTTTGATACGTACGTTTGTGATTTTATCATAAATTCTATACGTAAATAGGTATTCCGGTGTTCGTACCATAGCATGAGACTATCCCGCACAGCGTATAGGTATTGTAGGTCATAATTTAACTTCAGTATTTTAGATGCTTTCATCGCCAATAATTTTACATATAGCTGGTAATTGCAATAATTTCTGCTAAGATTATGGGATATGTTTTCATGTGCTATCGTCATTGGTGCTTGTTAGCCAATCAAAATATTATTTAATTTGTCATCCAAGATGGCGTTATCAAAATTGAAATTATTGTTGGCTGTGTTTTTATGTGTGTGTATTATTGGGCACAGTTGTGTATTCTTTGCAAGTTCTTCAGTATCCGCTGTCGGGAATAGTTCGGTTTTTTTTTTGCATCCTGTGTCTGGAATTTGGCACTCGTTATGTGTTTGTGTTGTTCTCGAATCTTCTAGAATTTTTGTGTTGTCTTTAGTCTTATTGAGAATTTTTTAATAATTATGGTTTAGATTATTCCTTAGTGTTGTTGGCTTTGGGCGTATTAAGCCATTTCAAAAAGTTTATGCCTTGGTCTTGACTTTGTGCCTCTTATTATATTTCATGAAACTTGCGTGATTGGTCTACAAGTATTTTGTATGAGTTATTTAACAATACTCAATAATTACGTAACATCGTTAGCAGTGGTAGGCCTACTAAGTAAAGAAGCATCTTGCTGTATTGGATACTGGACTATGTTCATTCAAAAATCGTGCTATTAATAACAACAATTGTGTTAAGTGAAGGGGTGCAACTTGTGATGTTGAAGATTATATTTTTGTATGAATTTCTGGGCATTTTACCATCAGAAAGAGTTGTATTTTGTTTATTGTTTCATTGTGATTCTTCCTTTGTGCATGCTGGGAAGGGTGATGTTAAGCATATAAATACGATGAATCAAGCAAACCAAGGTGAATGGTAGCGTAAAATAAAACTCAATTTATTTCGCGACACAATTAGAAAACAGTTGGTATAACCAAAGTTGTGTTTTTCTCTACTTTTAGTATGCATTTTAGTTGTACTAATCAAGCTGGTTTACACTTTAATAACAATGTTTCCAGAAAATTGAAATGGCGAATAATATGGTTGTGCTTGCTGTAAATGTTTTATTAAGAATGTGATGGATAATTTTTTGAAAGACGTTAAGTTAGCTTGAAGCAGAACTGTTTAAAGAAGCCATAGGCATAAATTCAGTGATGTGATTCTGCCCTTAAAAAGTTATTTCTTTTGATTATCTAGGCCTTAGTGGACCTATGTTTAAGTATAGGATCTAGAACAAAATAGCCACTCAAAACTTAAAAAAACCCTCTCAAAAGCAATGTGTATTACTGACTTCCACATTGTTTTGGTAGTTTTTGTATGATGATTAATTACTTCCTCACCCTGTTCCACATCCCTTTACATTTAGAGAAAAATCACACTCTTTGTTTTTCTTAGAAGCCCCATTTGACTGTAAAAACATTAGAATATAGTTTTTAACATTTACATTAAATACAGCTGAAATAACATCATTTTACACCTTCAAACAAACATTTTCCCTGAGGATGACCTCTGGAACCCGTGCTTTGTTGGTGGAAACATCTTAATATTTTAGACTTGCCAACATTTTTGGTTTTGAAAGTATTGCTTTGTTCAGAAATGATTAATGGCGGTGTCATAAATGTATGCAAACAAGAATGCTTGAAAGTGTTTTGTTGCGTATCATAGTGTATTTGGGATTTAGCTGAGCTTATGGAGAGTTTTTTTTTTTAGGGGGAGAGGGGGAGGTGTCAGATGTCTCCTGATTTTTTATTTCTGAAAGGTGGATGGACTATCTGCTTGTAAATTTCTGAGAATTATTTCAATCTGAAAGTCAAGGCCATCAATGATGTTTATTAGATACAAATGAAAGTTTCAAAATTTATTTGTGTATCCATTGAATTATGTACTAATTTATTAAATATAAATTACCGTAAACCGGGGTTACTTTGACCACTCTAAATATTATTTCTTGGGTATTCTGGTAAATAAACAGATAATCTGAGCAGAGTATTTTTAAATATTTATTTCATCCTTACAGTTAATGTTTGAAACTTTCATCACTAAACGACATAAATGCCAAAATTGTGAGTGGTCAAAGTTACCCCACAAGTTCAAAGTAACCCCGATTTACTATACATACAAACAGCCATAATACCCAACTGAACCACCTGATTAATTAACATCTAAACGAAAGGGAGTCTCTGCACATTGGGGGCAGCAGATAAGTGTTCGCTCCCCAACAAGTCAATCTGGGCTCAATTTCAGGCAGTCACTTCCTGATTTTTACGTGTAACTATCTTGCCTAGACAATATTTTAAGGAAAACCTTGCTTTCCCCCACTTTTCCATACATGGTAGTGCTCAGTTTTTTCCTAACCCCTCTTCCCCATCAAAAAATTCATTCAAACCACTCTTTGTACGCTGTACATTGACTCAGTAGTTAAGTCCATTTCACTATGTTCAACATTTGATTATTGAAAGAGGTATGAGCGAGTGCCTGTCAAGTTGACACATAGTGAACCATTTTTGTTCTGGTTTACAGTTTAGAAGTAGAGGACATCCATTTCCTTTTCGTCAATGTTGTTTACCCATGCCAGGGATACAGAATACAGAGAGTACAGTAGGTATTTGCCCTCCTCCTGGAAGAGACGTCAATCATCTGACCCAAGTCACAGGCAAACACAAAGGCATAAACTTACCTACGATCATTTTCTCCTTCTTCCCATCATGTACAGCCTACTCTTAACCTATGATTACTAATCCAGAAAAATGTCAAATTGGCTTTCTTCAATTACAAATAATGTTCACATTAATTTTGTTTCTGACTAAAAATTCCATAAAAGTCACTAAGTCCTTGCTTCCCCGATTTTTCTTTTTTTTCTCTAATACTTCAACATATCCTTTTTGCACTGGACATAGTTTATTTGCAGCTATCTCTGTTATTAAATGGATTTTATTAATCTTGTTTTTGTAACAAAAATATTTCCAGACATTCACCTATATTTATTCCTGGTAGAGTATCCAAATTACGTAGTCACAGTACCTTGCTATTGAAGATATTTTTAACACTAATAATAATAATAATAATAATAATAATAATAATAATAATAATAATAATAATAATAAAGCAGCCATTTTTCTTCCCTGGTGATGAAATAAACCAAATATATGCATCCAGGGAAGTAGTTGTTTTTCCAGAAATTGTCAGCATATTTTTATATTTCTGTTTAAAATAGAAAACCAAGCACACATCTTATATCTGATAACATTAGCAGTCTATTCAGATACAACGGAGCAATGGTCAAATTTGCTGGATAACATTGGTACGACACATTCACACAAATATTACAATGTATTATAAGAACTAAATAACAAAAAAATTGAAAAATGTTGCAAGTCCAGTTAATTATGTTAAATTAAATTTAGTAAATAGCTTCTTACAACCACACCTCACTCTTAAAGTAAGCGAGACAAAGCCCCAAAAAAGGAAATACTTTACAATCTATTATAAAATTTGCTGAAAGCTTAAATCAGTCTGGGCTATCGGAGTCTGGTCCAACTTACCAAATGCTAGGTAATCTTATGAGCCTAATGAACACTGCGCTAGCACTTACTATAGTAAATAAACTGTTTGAAGCCTCAGACTTGCATTAACAAGTTTCACACTTTCAATAACAACATAAAAATATTTCTTCTTGTTTAGAATAAGAGATAGTATACAATCAAAGGTTATATTTCTTTATAGCAAGCACACTTCACATTGTATGTCATAAACTGGTTCATCACTTATGATTATTAGGATTGGAAACCCTCTAAGGAAATCTAAAAATCAGTATCTAGACAATATTATTGAGCAATTACCCAAAGGAACTGTACTCAGCATACATATTTATTGTGACTCTGAAAATACACGACAAAATCAATTCACAAAGCGTTTCAGCCTAAAGGAGTTTTGAAGGCAGGAATGAAAGAAATTATTAATATTACTACAGAGAAATCCCTACGTAAACTGTTATGGCATCTTGTGTTGCAAGGGCAAGCCTTCCATTTCTACACCTGCATAGAAAGAATTTTGCTGCTGTTGATCACATGTTGCTGCTGATCAAGTTCTTTAAGAAGTGAATTCTTTGGTTGGCCAAAACAGGATGCCCTATAGCGCATGGCCGAGCCATGTAAATTACAAACGTAAGTGGAGCCTACATGTTCATTAGAGTTACTACCTAACCCTAGAAATGCTCATCGATGAGAAAAAAATCATTGTTTCTGCTGCCTGGTAAGCGAGAATACTGTCGGATGTTACAAGATGTAAATTGTTCAATTGTATAACAGTAGTTGGTAGTATTACTGACAGAGTAAATTGCTCTTTACATATCTTTATATTTATTAAAAACCAATATGCTTTGCTAACAGTACATTTACTGTGTGTATTTTCTGGAAGCTAGGTCCATCCCTTTTCCTACTCAACCAAAAAAAAAAAATTGAAGCAATAAATTTTTAGTAATATTTTTAATGTTATTATTAGGAATCTACAAAGGCAATTGTGTGTGTTGCAGAGAATATAATTTTCAGTCATAAATTATTTAAGATTAATTTTATATTATGTTGGTATTGTTAAGGGAAATTAGGCCCCGCTATCTTGTAGTAGGTTTCCGATACTAACACATCTGTTGTGTGTTTAGAGAATAATTTCTCTTCGTAGCTGAAATAGTTCCGCAGATTCACAAAGGAGAGCAGCACACTCGTATACTTGATCACGTGGTGTTAGCCAACTCCTCACATCCCTCCCCACGTTTTTTCCCTGCCTTGTTACGCTTTCCTAACTCACACTCCTCCCCCGGGGCGGTTACGGGTCTATTTCCATCACACCATTCGTTTTGTAGGCTGTAGCATTGTTGCCAAACTAGGCAGTTCACATACTGTACGCGCGCAAGCTTTGAGCCCTTGGCGTGCATGCATTATCCCTCCTAAACGTTACGTACCCTACTGTAACACAGTGGCAAACACGTCCTAACTTACGACGTTATGCGGTTAGTATGTGTGTCGACATGATATCTGCCGCGTATAATTTACATGTTCACAGACGAAAAACGCATACCCGCGAGGGATTCAGAGCTGGCGCGCAGTCAAGAGTCAACTAACATTCAGTGTTCCAGAATTTGGTGTATTATATACTGTTTCTTGATCGTGTAAGCGTTCAACAAAAATTTGAAAGTGGTTCCAAGGTGTTACGAAGGGACGAAAACGTACTAAAAAATGACAATCCAAAATTATTAAACTGCTTCAGTATGTAAACTTAAGTAAGCAAACATTACAACTTCCATGAGTGGAGGACAATTGTACATCAGCAGTGGAAGTGATAAAGAATGTTAAAATATTTTGTTAAATAATTTGTTAGGGATAGTTTTTCAAATTAACTTAATATTTCTATTTTTTGTTACTATAGGAATAAATTCAGTGGTTACAGGAGCTTTTTTCATACAGCGAGTAGGAAACACTCAAACTGGGATGCTGGCCTGCGATGGTTCCCTTTGCCAACTTCTGTTATTATATCAAAGTTGTCTGTCTGACGCCATCTCTAATAACCTTGATGTCGACAAGACGTTAAGCCCATTTACCTTACATAAACTGGGATCAGTCCCGGTGGGATTGCGTGGAATTTTTGCTGCTATGAATTCATAGACCCGTTTGAAGGGCACATATATACCAGGGCCGTCATTTCAGATTTTTCTTGAAGGAGGGAAGGGAGCATGAATTTTTTTGAGCGGCAGTGACCTGGTTGGATCATATTAAATAATTAAGCACATTTAAATTATAAACTTCAGTAATGAAACCTGCATTTTATGTGCTTACGTTAGTATTATGTAAATACAAAAATACAGAAACAAATTTTATACACTTTTTCCTCTAAATCCATGAGGGGTGATATTTGCCCTGAGTATACACTTATTAAGTCGTATGGAATTAAAAATTAAAATTTTTTTTAGCTAAGAAAAAAGAAGTACAGAACAACGTTTGTACAAGACATATATTCGTATACATCTGAAATATTGATTTAGGGACTACTTACAATGCAGAGTGAAAATTTGAAAGCCAATTTAGGAAAAAATGTGTCGAGAAGTACATTTTAATTAAATATTTTCATGCTGGTGCCGGTTGGCACAGTTGCCAAAGCATTTGCCTCTCAACAAGGTGATCCGTGCTCGATCCCCGGCAGGGTCGGTCCTCGATTTTTCGCACGTGTTAAATGTGGCAGGCGTTTCTGTTGTCCAGCAAGATTTTTCTTTTTGAAAAGCTCCCACTTTTCCGGTACTTTACATTTTGTCGCTTTTCAATTGTGGGCTTCATTTGATGTCATCTATCAGGGTTCATTATAAAGACGCCTATAAGCCCCCAGTTTAGGTGTCAAGGGTGTGATGTTCTGCCATAGAATACCGTTTCCACGCGATATTTTAGGGGAATTGAGCACGACTGTCTTGGTTTTTAATATTTTCCACGTAACAAGATTTCGAGAAGACAAGGCTAACTACCAACTTTTATGACCTTTCGTACCCTAAGTATTATTCGCGTGCTCATTTTACAGTGTTAGATAGTAATTTACCTTAATATTGTGTGACATTTGCTGGGATATATTAAATATTATGCTATTTGTTAATTTCGAGCAAATATAAGACACTATCAAAGTAATTTATTATCTTGCCTTACAATGCAAAAAGTATGTAAAGTAATGTAAAAAAGTGATACACCTTCTTAAAAGCTGGTACTGGGAAAATTATGTCAATCACAGCCTACCGTGGGCCGTCACCCTTACATATTTATTTTGAGATATTTATGAGTGAACTCTTAATGAATAAAGTTTAGCTCTTTATCCAATTTTGTCTTGTCGATCAAGTCGTAAAAAGGCATTTACATAAAATTGGGAGTAAAACGTCGACTATACGGCAGTGTGATGTGTGTAGAAAAATTTTCCGTTCTGCAAAAATTAAATATGCCATTTTGTTATGCAATTCTTATTTTACAGCTTAAAGATTATTATTATGAGAAATTTTATAAATCCTAAGGTAGCAATTAAATTATAAGTAAATTGAAAATTAACACTTTAACTATGTTTCGGTATCTGCAATTCAGTTCTATGATGTTGAACTTTCGATTAATGTAATATGGGCTCTTATAAGTAAGAATATTTTTTTTTTTATCTTTTAAATACGTTACTCTAAGTTAAGTTTGTTGATCTGAATTTTTCCGTACCAGCATTGTTCTGTGTTCGTAATGATAAACCACAAGTTCTATAGAAAATCAAGAAACAGTGGTAAGACTGTTGTAATCAATTTCGTGAGGATATTTAGTTTTTTAACTATCTGACGATATACTTGAGTGTGCATTAAAAGATTTTAAAAATCTTGAAACTGAAAGTCCATTACTCCGTACGATTATTTTTGTGACATTTTGTTGGCAGTATAAAATAAAATAGTTTTTAAACAGTACAATATTTAGTAATATTCATGCCAAATACTGCTTCTACATATTATGGTGTCAGTGAGCTGTAATTGGTTAGAAAGAAAACAGTATTATTAATGTTATACTTAATTCACATTTATTTATTTCGCACTGTCGATTCGACCACAGATATTTTGGAACTTCACGGATGGCTTAACCCAAAGTAAGTGAAAATATTGTGGCCGTAAATTTTTTTTAATAATATTTGTTTTTGTTTATAATTTTTTCTTTGCATTTGCGTTTATTTTAGAAATGTGATCAAGGCCTCTCATCGAAGCAGGCAACACGCAGCCCAGATATTTCCATTATATTTTAGTACGGAGTACTTTTGCATCATATTCTTAGGTCGTTGAGTAGCACGTTCGCATCCTGGTTTCAACTACGCAGCCGGTATATTGTCACTCACCCCTCCTCCCCTTTGATGTCGTTTGGTCAGCAACAATTTTCGTATAATATATATGTTTCACTATCATACTTTCATTAACGAGCAAACTTTGAATACAAAGCATGAAATTAGGAAGTAATATGGCACATTGTTTATATGTTTTAAATATAAATTTGATTCAATACTTAAGTATTTCATACCAATACAATTGGTGCTGCTTACAATTTAAATTTAAATGCATGAAATATTAATATCAGTTCACGTTACTTCAGAAATTGCAACAATTTTTCAGACTACATAAACTTATTTCATCGCTTTTGTGAGTCACCTATGCATTTTTTAAATGTGACAATAGTTTTGATCGGTTGACTGGATTCACCAAAATTGCTTAGTAATAGTTGAATGCAAAGAAAAATTATAATTCGACCTACGTGCATTTAAATTAAAAAATAACGATTGTACTGGATATTAGAGTTTATTGTGTTTACATCGGATGTCTTTATTTTTATTACATAGGATTTTTCCTCACATCCTGTGCCACAATATGTTAAAATGCATGTAAAATATTTCAAATCTCCTTTACCAGGCTGCCATAAAAAATGTGTGTGTATGCGTGTGTGTGTGTGTGTGTGCATGCGTGTGTGTGTGTGTGTGTGCGTGTGTGTGTGTGCGTGTGTGTGTGTGTGCATGTGTGTGTGTGTGAACACACCCTAACCGCTTGAAAAAAATCTATCCCAAACGCCTTTGCAGAACTTATTCTAATTAAGATAGTATTTGGTTATTAACCTATATAGTTTTAATTCAATAATATGCATTTTTCTTTACATAAATGTGATATGCAACAATTTCGATTTGTTAGTATTTTATTTTGATGAATTAAAAGTCAAGTAATTTTTTATTATGTTCTCTTGGTGATCAAGTATTTCCTGTATTGATTATAGTAATTTGCATTTGTATTAAGTAAAACTGATTTGTTTGATTACATTTTCCAGTCCTCTGATGTAGTCATGCAGAACTTAGGAAGTTTGTTTGAAAATAGTACCACGTACGATGCATAAAATCTTATTGTTACTCATACGAGTTCCCAAACGGCAAACTAATTATTCTGTTTGGTAAGGTAAGGAATAATGTAGTAATGGGAATCGACAAGGGCCTGTAAAAAAAACCATCCCAGCATTCATCTAGTGATTCCACCAACCCTGTAAAACTGAAATCAGAATGGTCAGAACAGGAATCAAACACAGGTCCTTCCAAACGCAAGGTATTTTTTCCTCCGCGCTACTTCGGTCGAAAAGCAGTGGAGAAAGCTATAAGCAATAGCGTGTTGAAGGAAATAAAAAAGTGAGTTAAATAAAAAAACAAATGAGTACTGGTAAGTGATGATAACTTTGCAAAACGTGAAGGAATCGCTGCCAGATAATTGAATATAATTGAGATCCTTCTGCTGGAATGGCAAACAGCTCTAAAACAGCAAAAACTGATACGATTTGTGCACGTTCTATTCAATGACAGTGGCAGTGAGGTACGCCTATTATAAAACAAGCCATACAGAAAGATGTCATAAAAACTATCCTTAAAACTCCACTGACTTTTTTCGTACTGTTTAATACCTTCAAATACCTAACAGTGGCATTCTAAAAAATGTGAACTTTTGTGAGACAGATGTTACTATAGCAATGAAGTAAATGCGAGATACCAAGCAAGGTGGAGCAGTGGTCACACACTCGCCTCGCATTAGGGAGGACCCGGGGTCGACACCCGGTTTCGACCATCCTGACTTTGGTTTTCCAGGGTTTCCGTATCAATCCAGGCGAATTCTGTAATGGCTCTTAAAGTAGGCAGATTCCTTTCCCAATTCCTGTCGTTGCTAAATTGTGTAACACCATCTCTAAAGACCTTGATTGTCGACGAGATGTAAGCACATTTCCCTTCCCCTGTTACCTTAGCAGACACGCTGTCACATATTCCGTTACGTCAGCTGCCATACAGA
This sequence comes from Medauroidea extradentata, assembly GCA_003012365.1. Classification (NCBI taxonomy): domain Eukaryota; kingdom Metazoa; phylum Arthropoda; class Insecta; order Phasmatodea; family Phasmatidae; genus Medauroidea; species Medauroidea extradentata. The sequence goes on from PNEQ01092281.1 coordinate 13,621, forward strand.
CCACCCCGCTTTCTGTCAAGGAATTTTCTTATTACACGATAATGGCTGCTGTACTGGCAGGAGACACAGCCGATATACCAGAGACTGGATACCGCAGGATCGCTGAGGGTTACGGTAGGCTGGAATATTTATGTGGTGTAAATATTTTTAAAAAATATTTTTGTACATTATGTAACGCAAGCGCAAAGCGGACAACAGGCGGTGTAATGTAATGCATTAATAAAAATTTTACACTTTACTGTAATCATCATTCTCACTCGAATATGCATTACATCAATACTACTATTACTACTTTGTATTAAACGTTGATTGGTGCGGTTAAAATTGACTGATAAAGGTAAATTTAACCTTTTTCACTAGAGAAATAATGACATACGTTCATCATGTGTGAAAAGCGGAAAAATTATGTTATTTGTACTATTGAATAACATAAATGCCTATCGAAGTTTTAGTTTAATTGCTCGAGTCGTAAAATTGTGATTTCGATAAATGCAGATAATAAAGAGATCCAAAGATTTTACATGCAATTAAAACAAAGTTAGTATGGACTCCGACTGAGAACGATACCTGTTTACATGCTACGTGTGGATTTGATTGATATCGACTTCGGTGAGCTAGGAGAATTTGTTTGTTTGGAAAATGTTTAAACTGAAATTGTGTATGTCGGCAGAAGTGAAATAAATAAACATAAATTTTTATTTTTCATTCTGCTGTGTTAGTACCTACATTACAAATAGAACTGAAAATGGATGCATGGAAATTACTATTTTCTTTTCAATAAAACTAAAATACTTCTGAGGGTCATGCATTCCTACTGACGATTGGCGACAAACACGCACGTGAAATAAACATAAAGTCCGTAGTTTGAAACTAAAATTGCAGAGTGTGCTTGTTTACTTTCGATTCGTTTTTAATACGATCCCCGTTTGCATGTTATTCTACAGGGGATTCAAATCGTTACAATCCCAAATTTTTGGTGTAACGACCTTGAAACCCTATAGATAGAGACGTTGGAAAATTGTGGGAATAGTTGACTGTTTGCTAGGCTCCAACGTGATGTATATAACACTGAATGTTTCGTATCGACATTGGCTATCGTTTATTTGTAGCATTTTTTCTCTCTACAATAGGCCCAGTTAGAACTCTACAATTTGGACACACAGCGTGATTTGTCCCAAAACTGTCCACACGTGTCACAGTTAATATAATACAGTTTATTGGAGATTGTTTTGAACATTTTCGAGATTTTGTAGTGTCTCTACCTATAGAATTGATTACCTTTTAGATAAAACTTTGGAAACAGCAAGTGTTTTTAAATCAATTTAAATTTTACTTGTAAACGTACTAATAATAAGACAAGTGTTAAAAATATGTCGCGTTTCAGTTTTTGGAAATACAGATTATCAGCGCAGGGAATCAGGCTGGGTAGTGCGTGCTGGCTTGGATCAATGTAGGTAGAGAGCAAGGGTAGAGAGGGCTTGGCTATTGTGCCTCTGCTTGCTATGCGATCTCCACCCTGCCACGGCAGAAAAACAACCTTCGAAAAATGTGGCAACAATGTGCAGTTGTCCTCCCCTCCCCCAATTTGCCGACAAGAACAAGCGACGGGATCTGTACGTCAGCCTTCTGTATGCACGTTTCTGGCCACTCCATTCTCTCTCGCCCTTCCTTATTTTAACTGTTTGTGACACACGTTATCCAGTCCTAGGAGAGGGGGAGGGAACAACATCCTTCCGTAAAGTCCAAATATTTCCAGCCCTTGCCGCCAGATGGAAGCACTTCACAGAGAACTACTTGTCAACTCAACTCATCGTTACATTCATTTGATTTTGGTCTACATTTTGCAAACCAGTACAACAAACTGAAATATTATTGCATATAAAATTATTTAAATGTAACAGTATGATATGGTGTAGTACTCTTGTTTCAAATTGTTGGTTAAAGTGTCTAAATTTGCTAGTGATATTACATAACAGTAAATACGAAAAAATGCATGTACATTAGCATATAAAATGCATTAGTAAACTGTTTCAAAGAACTGTTTTTAAAAACCGAATGTGACACGCAATTCCTCGTACTTTAATATAGCAAGGGAATGCAGTAATTGAATATAATTTTTTCCCTGATTCTTGCTGTAAGGGCTGCAAAATTAGTATGTAAAGTCTGTTTAAAGTGTTAAAACATGTATTAAGAAGTTTTTTCTAAAAAAAAAATATGTTTCTCCAATACTTGTATTTTATGTCTTCTACAAAATAAATAATTTCTAGTTCGTTTTAACGTTATTCATTTAGGGAATAATACCCCTTAACGATGCTGTTTTTTTAGCAAATAATCGTAATAATAACTGAAAATAGTCATAAACAATAAACTGGTACTTGTAGGCAACCACTTTTAAAATAGTAATTTTTAAATGTATATTTTTATATAATAACTTTATTTCCTAGTGGGTAGAAACACAGATCCTCAAAATTGGTGCCAAACTTACAGTACTGTATTTTATCTTGAATACAAAGCTAGGTTGGTAAGATTAGGATGTAGGCTGAAGTCCAGTGTTAACTTAGATTTGTGTTTATTATGCTCCAATGTTAATGTAAGTTAATTTACTTTGGAGAGTTCATTATTTTGTTGGTGTTGACGAAAACACATATACCTAAGATTCATTGCTGTTGTCCGTACTGTGTGACCGAGCGAGTAGGCTTATTTCTTGTCCTACGTTATTGAATAGTTTTTTTCACACACGCTTAAGGTATCTGTTAGGTTTACGTTAAAGTGCAAAGTGTGATGAATGAATGGTGGTACATATTTTAGACTTTAATTTCAAAACATAGAGTATGGATTAACCACCCTGGTAGCTCAGTGAAGTATGACGTTCTTATATATACTATGCAGATAATGTGGAGGAAGTTTGAAGTATTAATAATACCAAGTCACCGAAGTTTTCTTTTATGGCTTGTTGAATCTGCCAAGAATTGCTCCCATTAAGCGTGCAATGAAAAGAACAGTCATTAAGTCTTATGATAGGAGTGGTTACGAATATTAATTGCTCTATCATGGAGTACCTACCGCTGCCCCTATTTGCTTTGAATACAACTGCTCTGTAATAATCAGTATCCGATGAATGGTATCTAGGGGTACCAACTGTGCCTCTGTTACCCATAACAAATTATTATGAGGTAGCTTTGAACCATGGAACCATAGTTGTTCTCTATTTCTGCACATACTCCGCAGTTGAAATTATAATTATCCTGGAGATGCTCTCCCCCGACATCTGCAGCCACAAAGGCTTCAATACCTACATTGTCTTGTGGCTGTTCTCTGTCTTGGCAGGAAAACAATCCTCACAGGCCAGTGGACACAAGTGCGTGCCTCCGGCCAACCAGCATTGAGCATCCGCTGATGCCCCACCTTTAGTGAGCATATTTCACCTTTATTCACTTTGCCACTTCTATTTTTCAATTATATTTAAATGATAATCTTAATACATTAGCGTTACAATCTTCAATTGAACTATTCCACTGTTTTAATATACTCCTCCCCCGCTTATCGGACTCTGTTTTAACCAAACCTTCACTTAACCGAACCGTTTTTCTCCGTGTGATAAATATGAATACCTGCCCATTAATATGTACAAACATGCAGTATGATTAGCACGCGCAGCACGCAATTGCAGTGTGCACTGTGCCGGTCACGAAGCGAGCCGCGAGCGATGCCGGCAACTGAATAGTGAGAGGAGGCGTGGGAAGAGTGGTGGCGGACAGGTAGGCAGTTCATTCTCCCCCCCCCCCCCTTTTCACCACCTTCTCTGCTCACAAACACGGGGAAGTACCGACTGCTTTCCAAGCGATGTCTATCTTGCGCGTGATATAAACAGTTGATGTAACTCGCTCGTGGTATAATTTTTAACGTTTGTTTATTGTTTGTATCGCGGCTCGCGATGTCTACAAAAAGAACAAATTTGTGTTCCGGTTCGAGTGAAAAACGTAAAAAAGTTGTGTTGTCTATCAAAGACGAAGTGGGCATTTTAGAAAAACTGGATGCTGGTGTATCAGTTAAATCACTGTGTTTGTGTTACGGAATAGGCAGAACCACTGTGCACGACATAAAAAAACAAGAGAACGAACTTTGCAAGTTTTATGCCGATAGTCAATCAAGTAAAGCAATGGAAATTCGTAAAACAATTCAATTGAGTAGAAGTGCAGAACTGGATGATGTTTTAATGAAGTGGTTTCGACAACGCTGTAGCGAAGGTGTTGCTATTTCTGGTGCATTATTAATGGAACAAGCAAAATTGTTTCATGGTGAACTCAAGTTGCCATTCACGTGCGACTACTCCTATGAGTGACTGTATAGATTCCAGCAACGCCATGGCATTTCAGCTTTCAAGCTGAAAGCTGAATTGCTTTCTGCTGACACCGAAGCAGCAGAAAAGTTTATCGGTGATTTCGCGAAATTAGTTTCTGAAGAAAAACTTTCTCCAAAGCAAATATACAACGCAGATGAAACGGCACGCTACTGGCGTTGCATGCTGCGATCGAGCCTGTGCACAGCCTATGAACAGCACAGTGGAATGAAAGATTGTAAAGATCGCATCACAGTGCTAGGGTGTTCAAATGCGGCAGGAACACACAAAGTTAAGTTGGTGGTTTTCGGCAAAAGTGCTCGTCCAAGAGCACTTAAGGATATTAAGATCATTATTATATATATCCACTTTTTTTTAGTTAATACCCATATCTATAACAAGGTACATTATTGAAGGAAGGAACATACATAAAAATTAGCTTACACTTCATTATGAGATGTTATTCTGTTTACGTTACACTAATCAATCCATTTTCTCAGTTTATTTTAATTTATGTAATGAAATGTAAACTTAAATTCACTGAATTTCTTCATGATGAACAAGACAGTTTTTGAATAATGCAGTATACTCTCGATTTTCTGCGCTAATGGAGGGGAGAAGCGCCGCAGATAATTAAAAACTGTGGTTAGTATACTAATTTATGTATCATGTAAAATAAATGTTATGTGCCGTCGTGTCTAGAATAAAAATAGCTGACCGCAAACTGGCAACAGCACATGCTTAGCCAGACACAACAAAATGGCAACTGCACAGACATACGTGCTGCATGACAGGCGGCCACTTAATCTTGACAGTTAGCCCCCCTCCCCCTACTTCTTTCACCAGCTGGCACTGGTAATCAGAGTAAACAAACTATTTTCTGTTCACTCTTTACCGAGCTTTAGGTTAAAACGAAGCAAATTATAAACAAACGTGTTAATTGGCTGTCGACCGCATTGCACTATGATCTCGAATAAGAAATAGATCCGAGTTATCAGATGTGTATACATAAATGTACCACTCCGTCACCTAATGAGAAAGTTTTATTAATAAATATATACTATTAACGGATGTTCCAAACACAATCTGCGACACTATATGTTCATTACTATAGTTGTGGTTAGCTGACATCATGTCCATACAGTTGATTCACAAGTTATTTGATGACTGAGGCATTGTTAAACTTAAGATTTTTTTGGTACACTGGCCAGTATTGAGAGATCTCTCAAGTACCAAGAGTTTAGTTCAGTAATAAAGACCACTGTAAAAAAAGTCTGAAATATCACAAACAAATTTAGTATTTTATTTTCTCAAAGTATTTTTTGATATTAACATGTCAATGTTCTTGCTACTGCGAATGGTTTTTCCATATATCCATTTTCCGTTCCAGTTCATCCAGACCAAAATTATTCTATCTATTTCATTCAGTCCTCGCATCGGTAACGTTTACATGGTCTATGGATTTGCGGATTAGGTTATGTGGTGTTGGGACGTGAACCGTGAAAATGTTTTGGTGGTTTTCGAAACATGGATATATGTCTCCATTACTAAAACTGCAGTGATGATTATAAGTCATGAATAAAAATCTCACGTAACATTCTTTATAAAACAAAACAAATATGTTCAAAACTAATGCATTTGCTTGTGTTGTTACATATTTTGATGTATGTGTACGCTGATAATATTTGTGGAATATTAAATAAAATAATGTTTTTCATATTCAGATTTCAGTACAGTTCTGGTGAATTGCTAAATGAAGCATGGAGGAAAGTAGTTTGAAAACACGCATATATCAGTCACCTTTGGTGTAATAATTAAGTTACCTTTTGGCCTAAGTAGGCTGTAAGTCTTCAATTTTTATTATATCACAATTTCATAAAGTAAGCCAGGATAGTCATGTTAAAAGGATGGTAATTGAGGTTGTATGTACTTAAAAATATGACAGCTATAATTTATATATATATATTATCAGAAATACAGAAACATTACAACAAATATGGTAAACCATAGCGTGCATGTAATTTTTTGAATATGTGTACCAAAACTGCAGTGTTTTGGAAATCTGTAAAACGTGTACAGAAAAATGTTTTAAGAACATTAGTGACCAGCATAACAATTCTGTAACAAGTGGCAGAAATACAATATTAGTACAATATTTGCTGTGTGTGCGATATGCATAAGCTGGATGAATGCCAAGAGGCTTAGATGACCAAAATGTAAGTAAATTAGTTGAATCTGTGTTAGCATTGTTAAAGAAATTATTTTATTGAGTTGCTATATACTCCTACCCTTCCAAGTAGCAATGTTATGCATTCTAATGAAATAAAGTGTTATTTAAATCAGTGGTAAGCAAATTTGCTGTGGTCATAAGTCATTAAGGTTAAAAAAAAATTATTTTCTTTTCTGACCATTGAAAAGGGCATGTTTACTGTACTGCTGTACAAATTATCACCAATAAAGCCAACATATAACATTATTAAGCCATATATGTACACGTATAGCAATGTCGGAAATTATTTATAATGCAGGGTAGCTCCATTTGCAGTGAAATAAATTTGTTTTTTCTGTGTTTCTGCACACATGTTTCTTCTCAAGTGATGCCAAGAATTAATTATATACACTCTAATAAACATCATGTGCACAAGATTGTTTTGAAGAAACTTTTTTGTGTGGCATACATCTTGTTGACTGCTAGTTCATTATTAGAGATGGTTGTTGTGAAGTAAAATGATTTAGGTTGTAAAAGAAGCGAGGTTAGAGATTTTGATCTGCGTTTAACATGAAGGTCTTCAGCACTGGTGATGAGGGGTGACGTTAGGTGTGAATGAAGCAGTGCAGGAATGAAAGGGCAGGGGAAATGGAGATCTCCGAGAAAACCCGCCGACCAATGGCATCGTCCGACCCGATTCCCACGTGTGAAAATTTGGAGACCGACCCCGCTGGGAATTAAACCTGGGTCGCCTTGTGGGAGGCAAGTGGTCTGACCATTTGGCTGCCACGGCTTCCCGCTTTAAGTTGTATACTTATAATACAGCAGTGCAGGTTTACATATCAACCAAATAGTTTATTGCACTCTTTGTGGTATGATTAACGAAAAGCGAAATGGAGAATAGGCTTATTTCGTACTAGCAAATGCCAGACATATAAATATATATTAACACTGTATGGTGTTTCAATTATTTACTGCAGTAAGTGCTTAATTTTCTAGGGTCAGTGTTCTGGATTATTTTGTGTATGCAGCAATTATTGGCCGCATACTAATTCTATGGAGTTTTTTAGTTATTACTTTGCTAGCCAAGCCCTGGGAAATGGTAATGTATCTTCAAATTGAATTTCAGAGAATGTTACTTCAGATCATATTTTAAATAATTTCAGTTCTTACTTCAAAAAGTGCTACTTCGAAGGACATGTGTATTTAACTCTAAGAATACATACACATAGTAGTTAGAATTTTCCTAACCTCGCAAAACTAATTCTGTTTTTAAATTCTTTTGTCCCCAAAAGTCTATAGGCAAACAGTTGAAAAACTACAATTAATATGTAGATAATCTTTAATTTGTCTGGGTTTCTTGTCAATTTTCGGACAAATGATGGGAATTTGCCTTCCCGGTTTAAAGGACAGCTGCATCAGAAGATGTAAGCATCACTTCCACAGTACCCTGTTGGATTTTCACCATTATTAGATACAATTCAACAATTTCACACATTATTAATGGGCTTTCTTCATTCTAATTGGAAATTGCTATATTAAACTTATTTAGGGTTTCCAAAATACTTAATAATTGCCATCCAATGGATCACAACTCAAAGTTATCAGATTAAATTTAACATTAATAGCATGGAGCCTTAATTTAAACAAAGCAATTGCATGAGTTCTCAAAAGTCAATTTTAGCTAGATAAGTTCCCAATTTCATTTACTGAAACCCCAAAATCAGAATTAATTTATTTCCCCTCTACCTCTCATGCAGATTTCCACTCCTCATCACTGAATGGCTCTTGTTCGAACTCTCATTGAAAACAAGTATCTACACTCTGTTTTCAGTACAGTTTTTATGGTTGATTCCATAGCCCAAAATTTTAATTTTTGGTAGTCAACAGGATATTGCACATGTCCATTATGTAAACTTTCCTGGCGACCCAGATTTGCAATTATTATATATGTATCATTTTTACTCATTTCACAAGTTAAGTTTCTTGCAGATCTAAAAATGTGCCACTACTGATAAGGTATGTCTTACCCTGCTAAACTGTGACATACCATTGCAGCCGAGTTGTTTTTCACTTTCAGCATCTATACTCCAGTTTTCCGCAACCTAATGGCTTATTCCTTGTACAATTTTTTTGGAAACTTAAATTTAAGACACTGTCCATAATAGTATTTTTTTGCATATAAAGGTATGCAACAAAACTGCTTTCACGCTGACAACACACTGACTATAAAGAATGTTTGCTTATAATGGCATATATGCCCCCATTTTCAGGGGCTTGCACTTATAAAAAAAATACTAGTAATCCCTTTTATAAATAATTTGAATAATTAAATAACTTGTAACACTTAATACAATGAATAATGTGACACCCATGGATGATGCAGTCTTGAGATGCAGAGGTACAAATTGGGCATGTTTTATCTCAATTAAGTTTTGCAGGGGCCACAGTTTATGTATTGTTCAGATCACTCACTCGTCTCCCTTTACACAATAATTGTAGTCCAAGTTAAAATTGAGCCCCCAGTTAGCACAGAGGCTAAAACAGTGGCCTCTAACGGAGGTGGGTGAGTTTTCAGGGATCTTCCATTTCTTTTGCCTCCTCATTATGGTGATTCTCCATGCTTATGTATTACCCCTCACCAATACTGATTATCTCACTTTTAAGCACTGACTAAAAACTGTTCACTTCACTTCTGGTTTGAGTCCCAGTATGTTATTTTGTAATTTTTGCTTGTATGAAACTGAGTGGACATTGTTGTTGGCAAGACAGTTAGCTCGTGGCACTTCAGCTTCCCTTGCCCTTATATCATGTCATTGCTGTGTAGTTCAACATTAGTTCAATGAGTTACGTGACTCTAATTTTTTTAATTAATTATTATTTTTACTGTTACATAGTGATTCCTAGCATTTCAGAGTGATTATTTTCATATTAGCTACAAGACAAGTTTTTAATTATACAGGGCATGCACGTAGAAAAGAAACTGTTCTTTATATTCAGTTTCAAACCATTATTTTGAAGAAACTGAATGGTTCACATCAGCACTATTATGTTGTATATATTTGTTGTCTTTTGTTCTATACATTTTGAAAAATATATACCAATTCTAATGTAGAAAAATGTAATACATTGGACTCACATTCAGTAGGACTGGGGTTCGATCCCCATTTCCGGCCATCTTGATTTGTTTTCCATCAGGGTGGCCACTGACCTGGAAAACAGGGAAAAGTCAGGGAATTTGAAAGTGGTCAGGGAAAACAGGGAATTGTCAGGGAATTTTGTGAGTGGTCAGAGAATAGTTTCTCATGTAGGCCTACTATACATTGAAAAAGTTTAATGCTGAATCTGTCGTGTCGGTAAGTAGTTAAGTGTTTGTGTTGTTATGATTGTTTTTAAACAATTGTTTGCAGGATGGAAAAGTTTTCTAATCGCAAGCATCATAACTCTAAAGTTAAAATATGTTGACATGTGTTTACAAGTTAGTTGATAGTGCCAGTATCTCACAAAGACGTTTACTACTAATAGCCCATTTCAATTAACTGTGGGGAGTGATTTGGACAGCTCATAACAACTATGATTTTGACAACTGATGTGGAGTGAATGATGTTTATGGAGCAGCACTGGACTGCAAGAGTACATGAAATGGGAGATCCCTAAGAAACTAGTGACCAACAACAATGTCCGGCACGATTCCAACATGGGAAAATCCAAACAGACCCTACCAGGTACTAAACCTGGATTTCCTTTATTGAAAACTAGTGATCTGATCCTTAACTGCCACTGCCTTTAATCTTAACTGTGTTATGTCTGTAACATGCAGATGTAAACTGGATTACCATTTACTTCAGCATCAATGGTGGCAGTATTTATGACAAAGGCATACAGAAGTATAAATTATGTGGTTAAGAATGTTTGCAAAAATTAAATTGTGAAGTACAGAACGAAGAGATGCAATGATAACACATTGGACTTTCATTTGGGAGGACTCAAGCTCGATCTCCGGCTCCGGTCATCTGAGTTTGGTTTTCCATGTTTTCCCAAAATTTCTTTAGTCAATTGTTGGGATGGTTCCTTTAAAAAGGCCATGGCCAAATCCTCTCCCAGCTGTTGTCATTATACCTAGTTGTGTTTCACCATCTCTAATGACATTGGGCCGCGATGGTCGAGGGGTCAGACCTCTTGCTTCCCACCAAGACGATCCGGGTTCGATTCCCTGTGAGGTTGGTCTCCGGATTTTCGCAAGTGAGAATCGTGACAGAGACGATGCAATTGGTCGGCTGGTTTTCTCGGGGATTTCCTGTTTTCCCTTCCCTTTTATTCCATCACCGTTCCATACTCTCCTTATATCACCCCTCACCAGCGCTGAAGACCTCAATGTTAAGTGCTGACAGAATTCTCTCACTCTCACTCACTCTAATGACACTGATGTTAGTGAGACGTAAAGCCTACTTACGGTATCTTAAATTGTGAAACATTTCATAGGGTGAATTGGATATTAACTGCATATGAGTTTCACACAGATAGTCAGGGAAAGCCTGGAAATGTCAGGTAATTTCATTGCCAATTTTCTGTGACCACCCTGTCCATGCTTTCCCGAAATTACTCCAGGCAAATGCTGGGATGGTTCTATAACAAAGGTCATGGCCAACTCCTCTCCCAACTCCCGTCATTGTACTAAGTTGTGTTACCATTTCTGATGACCTCGCTGACGACGAGATGTAAAGTCCACTTAGCTACTTACTAATATACAGGATGGAATATTAATAGCAAAAAAGTTTGCTGATACAGGTAGCCAGACCTAAGTCAACGATAATGAGTATAGCTGCCACACCTTTATTGTCAATAGTATGGGTGTACAACTGATGAGAAGGTTGTGTTGATGGAGAAGTAAAGTGATGATAGTTCAACAACTACTTTGAATGGAAAAAAGACCTTCTGGATTCATTTCAGATGCATGACTGTACATATTGAGGGAACGAAGTGTGACCAACATCCCATTCCATACATGGGAAACATGAATTTGCTTATGTTATTAAGCATGTATTTCTGAACTTGCACACCTGTAGCAACCCATCATAGCGAATAAAGAAAATGGATGACATAAAGAACAATACAGTTGCACTTGTACAAACATGCTCAGACAAACTGTTGGTTGATTGCCAGTCAGACTCACCAGAGGTGGGTCTGCTGTATTTCTCCGCAAGATACTGTGGGCGCTTATAGAGTGTATTGCACTAGTACTTTGATGCATTATCTTGCACAAACATAATAGGACACCAGCGCCATGCAGTGCAGCAGCTCACCAAGAATTGAATTGCATCTGTCCATGGCAGTGGCTCGGAAGTGGTGGACCAGTATCTTTGCCACCAAGGTCACCAGGTCTCAATCAATCCCTTAAGACTACTGGTGAGGATTCCTTAATGAACTAGAGTACTGTGAAACTATGGAAAGCGTTGATGACTATTGACATGTGATTGCGTACCTCTCTGTAATATAATTGTACATCGCTAGTGTTCCCTGGAAGCATGTCAACATGTACGTGCTGCATCGGTTGTCTACTTGTAAGCATTGCCACAATGCTCTGACTTTGAGTGCCTGTTATCTCAGAAACTGTTTGAGCGTGTTCGGACAAGTGCACCTTTTTCGTTCCTTACGTCAATTCTGTTCTTTATTCACAATGATAAATTGCTACATGTTGGTACAGAAATACATGCTTAGTAACAGAAACGACTCAGTGTTTCCAACGTGTGGGATGGGATGTTGGTCATACTTTATTCCCTAAATATATATTGTCATGCATCTGAATTGAATCTGGTAGGTCAAGGTTCCATTCTAAGTGGATGTTGAATTATCGTCACTACTTCTCCATCAACACAACATTCACGTTGGTTATACATCCAGAATATTGACAATAGAGATGTGCCTGTTATATTAATTTTTGATTTAGGTCTGGTTACCTGTACCAGCAAACTTTTTTGCAACTTATGTCATTCCACCTTGTAGAAAAACATAGATGTGTGATTTAAATGTAAAAACTTACTTAATTTTATTTAAAGAGGAATGTACTAGTGAACTGAAATGATTATACAGCTCATGCACTCAATTCAAACTATTGAAATGATTGTACATCTCATACAATCAATTCAAACAATTGAAATAATTATACAGCTCATACAATCAATTCAAACAATTGATATTACAAACTAAACAAATACTCTTTGTTTTATATGAATATTGTGTAATTACTGTATAATGCTCTCCCAGCAAAGTATTTTTTGTCCCTTTGTGTGTTGCATTAGCTACTTTTGTGTTGAGATCTATAACTTTTTGCTTTCTATACACCATACAAGTAAAATGTTTCTTTTCGAGGGCAGCCAAATGCTATGTTGAATTCGGAAACAATGTGTCAAATGTTTCATAAAATATTTTAATACCAAGTTGTTTTGTGAAAAATATCCCAAGAAAGTTTTTACAGCTTCATGTGTATGCTGGGTGACTCTGTGGAGTCTTATTTTTTAATTTTTTTCATTCATCAGTCTGTGACTTACCAGTGATCCTCAAAGCTGTTTTGTGTGTAACAAAGAAGGCGTAATCCCAAAGAGAGATTGAAACCCTTTAAACACACGGTAGGTCTACTGCATTGCCTTTTCTCATCATACTAACTTCGTATCTGTTGGAGCTGTCTTTAGGTCTAGCATCATTTTTATTCTGCTTTGGTCTTTGCCTTGTTAAAGGATGAGTTGAGATTAGTTTTCAAAGATAGTTGTTAAGAGTGCATCAGCACCCAGGAAGAAGCCGATTTGAGGGCTGGGAGTAACAGTACCTGACCGGTCGGTCCTGTGACGTAGCTGGGAGCAGCAGTCGCCTGCCCCCACTCAAGGTTGGCGCGCTACTGACGTCCTTACCCGGTAAGCTCGATTTGACAAGTGCATCAGAGGAAAATTACTGTCAATTGTATATATTTTGGAATAAGGTAATACGTTTGTGATAGACTACGTTTTTTTTTTGACAAAACTGTGAAATGGTGTTATTTAATTTATAGTTGTTTTAGAGTAGTGGCTTTAAAAATGCCAGGGTGCGCAGTACAAAACTGTAAAAACTATAAAGAAAAAACAGGCGCGTCTCTGAGTTATTTTAGATTTCCAAAAGATAGTGATTTATTAAAGAGGTGGGTTTTTTTGTGTGGCAGGAAAGATAAATTCGATCACAAAACAGCAAGAATTTGTTCTGAACATTTTACAGATGAAGATTACCAGAGAGACTTGCGTGCGGAATTAATGGGTGAGAAAAGGCGTATGTTACTTAAACATGATGCAGTACCTAAAATTAATTTGCCAAATAGGAAAGAGGAAGTTTATTCTACGAGATGAGAGAGACTTAAGTCAAGAACCGTAAAACGAAAGCTTGTTCAAGAATTAAGTACACCCACATCAAAACGATCACGGTCTACTTTCGATGAAACTGTATCACAGGAATTGCTCTATAGCAATACTCAAAGTGAAATCTCCCAAACTGAAAGCTCCACTACAAACTCTGAGAAAGCCAGGCATGACCGTTTTATGCAAGACACATGTTTGCAAAAGGAAATGGACTTACTTAAATTGCGGATCCTTTCTCTGGAAAACGAACTTGAAACCAGAAAAGAAAGCGAAAAAAAATTACAAAAGCAAAACAAGCATTTAAAATCACAATTGCTTTCATTGAAGATTGTTCATAAACAGTGTAAGAGGTCAATGAGGAATGAAATAAAGAAAATCTTAGAAAATGTTTTCACTCCTAAGCAGATAGAACGACTTTTGAATAAGAATAAAAGACAAGTGTGGTGGGAAGATGGAGATATAGCTGCAGCCATCACTTTACGCTCGATCTCACGAAAAGCTTACGTCTATCTGAGAAAAAAATAGGTATCCCACTACCGGGATTATCGACTCTCCGGAAATGGACAAGGAACGTAAAATGCTCTCCAGGTATTTTAGAAGAAGTGTTGACTGTTTTGCATGCCAAATCAGGTTCTATGTCGCTCGCAGAACGGCTGACAGTACTTTCTTTTGATGAAATGAAAGTCGATGGAAGGTACTGTTACGACCAAACATCCGATCAGATTTTACGCCCTAGCAGAAATGCACAAGTTGTAATGGCAAGAGGTTTGGCTTCCAAATGGAAGCAGCCAATATTTTACGATTTTGATGTGAAAATCACTCGAGAGCTGCTTTTTAAAATTATAAATAAACTTGAAGAAAGGGGCTTCATTGTGATTGGCATAGTGAGTGATATGGGAGGTAGTAACCAAGGACTGTGGAAAAGTTTAAATATAACTCCAGAAAATGTTTCGTTTCCAAACCCATCTGACGCGGAAAGAAAGGTGTGGGTTTTCGCTGACATTCCACATCTCATTAAATTGCTCAGAAATAACTTCCTTG
>PNEQ01092282.1:0-28585 GCA_003012365.1 Medauroidea extradentata
TTTTTTTTTTTTTTTTTTTTTTTTTACTTTTTAAAATTTTAGAAATTTTCCAAGTTTATAAAATATAATCTTTTTAGTTCTTAAAATATTGTATGCGCATTTAATATCTCCAACGAAATATTTTTATGACCAACTAAATATTTGGTACTGCTAACAAAATTCAGCTATTTGCCTCAAACAAATCGAGGGAACAAAATAATTTGGTACGAGCAAACAAACATTTCGTTGCCCCTCTGTAAACAAATGATTTGGTTGATTGAAACAAATTTTGTTTGCATCAACAAAATTTTTTTCTCAGTGTGGGTTTTCCAGACTTCCGTATGTAGAAAAATAACCAGATTCGAAAAACACAACTATAGAAACAAGCGAAAGACTTTGAACTATGCTGCCCACAAATAAAGTAATGTGGTCACCGCTTAAAGTCCCATAGGAAAAAGGATAATAGTGAAGCACTGCACGCCAGCTGAGACATTACATACGTCGGTCAACGGCAACTTTAGTGCTCCTGTCTTAAACACACAAACGCAGCCTATCTAGGGATCGGCATCAGTCGCCATTTTGAATTATTTTATTTTTCGCTCTTGTGAAATTCTGAGAAGAAAAATGTGAAATTTACTACTATAACATCAATTATATTTATTTACCTTGCGCTAAAATAAAAGCACCGCAGTTTAACTTTTAACATATATTTAAGCCGCAGTCAGTCATACAAATTAAGAATATAAATAACAATTGCTGTACTGAATCTGGCTTAAATATACTATAATAGTTCAACTGCGATGCTTTTATTGTAAACAAGATTTAAAAACACAATGAAATTACAATGCTCTTTTTAACAATAATTTGAAAATGATAATTTACTTAATTTATGGCAATTTTTAAATAAGGCAGAAGGACTTTGTTGCGTGTTTTTAAATATTTTAGCATATTACCCATAATATATAATTTCAGTGTAATTTATTTTATTCGAGTAAGGCTCTTGGTTTTTGTTGTTCCTGTGTTTCCGTAACGTTCAAATTCTGATTTTGACATGCAGCTGTGGGAAAACTGTGAGAGATAAACATTTTTTACAAATGGAAAGTGTAGTCATAAGTAACGCTTATAAAACGAACAATATGTCGTGCAAATATAAAATTATGAATTTTTGCAGCGCGAACACCCTTAACACAGCTGCGTGAGGCACGTTGTGTGTTTGTGTCCGTAAAGTAGACAGAGTGGCACTTTACGGGGTTGTTTGTAACAGGGGCCGTGGTTGGAGGAAGCTGTGTATATGTAGGCGGTTAACGCGCTCTTTATATTTAGCGTTCGCTGTACGGGCCGAACATAACCTAGCTCCGGAAATAAGCTAGGATTGAGGATGAATCAGAGTTCAGAATAAACCTAAGATTTCCCGTGAATCGCAGGTGTCGGGTAACTTGTATTTTCACGTTACCTAGGTTGGTTCTGATAGGTTAGTCATATCGACCCTGTATTACCTTGGGACTAGAAGCGTTCAAAGCTTTAATTTGGGAAAAGTCGTAAAAAAAACCACAATACAGCATTCACTGTGTACGTGTGTGTATATATACATATATATACATATATATACATATACATAATATACACACACACGTATATAAATGTATACACATATACACCCTTTGATTTGTAAGGAAACATCTTTTCCGCTTGTGAACTAGTGACTCAGACGTAGGCACATGCTTTTCTCCGGAATCAAAGGTAAAATATGGCGACGAAATGTTGTTCACAAAGTTGGCAATATTTTTTTTTTTCTGTTCTTTTAAAAACCCATAGCCTTATATTTCAAATAAATGTTTTTAGCATCAGTTAAGTTGCCACGCCATCGTTCAGGGCTTTACGTGGTTTCTTAATTAATTATTGCAATATTAGTAGTAGAAAATAACACGTTTCATGAAATGCTGAACGTTTTGAGGCAGCCTGTATACAAAAAAAGGTAATACCCAGACAAATGCATTTTTTTTTTACAAATGCATTTTCTAGTACCAAAATTCCTGAGCGAATGATTTCAGAGCCATCTTAAATCTGCGTACCTAATTTTCTTCTCAGAATCTTGAACGGCGTCTTTTGGCACACATTGTACTTTATTATTCAACCATGAGAAGATAGGGTCACAGCGTAAAGTCACGTTTAGACGAGTCCCCGACAGAAAGTCTGCGCACCAGTTGAGTGACGTTGGCGTAACGTGCGCGTAGAGGCGATAAGGCACGGAGTGACTGAACAAGTGTCAGACTTAGGCTCTTCGGGACAAAGTGAGCACTCACAAAAGCCCTGCCAAGTTCTATTTTCAGCCAATTCGTATATTTCTGTGCGTAACGGCTCTATGGACACGTCACTTGATGTTTGCGCGTGTAAGATCAATTGTGCGGTCGGTAGGAACCTCTACAGTTAGATAAAAAAAAAAAAAGGTTTATTAATTATATAAAATATAAATACGTTAATTTCAGCTTCTTCTATTTATGTATTGTTGTATTTATGTATAGGAAAGTACAATGGGACAACATTCAGCAATTCGCTGCCAACCATACTAGTTATATGTAGAGGTTCGTAAATTTCGCAGCTACATTCCAGGTCATGTTGAACGCCAATTATGTATACAGACTTCATTGCCATGTCTGTGACTTGCTGGCGGCTGTTATGAAACACGCTTGACTATTGCAAGCCAGTAGTAAACAAGGAAATAATGCGTAGGGCTATCGCTTGCTACCTGCTTGTACGGTTATAAGCCAATAGATAATCGATGTGGCCAGTGGGTGTATAGGACTGACAAGTCTAGGCTGCTGCCGGATGAATCCGCGAAATTGACGTAACTCTAGTTATAAGGTAAGTATTCTTTATGTTGAACTATAAGCAGTAACGGCTGGTGATTTTTTTTGAAAGGTTAAATCTTTAGTACTCAATTCCTATACCTATAGTCAAATGTTTTTCAGGCTCCGGACCGCGCTTAAGTAGACTGGAGCGTGCTACGAATATTCAGGCCCGCAACAAGGTTTCTGGGGGCTTGGGGCAGAGAATCGTCTGGGGCGCCTGATGCATGAACAAAAATTTTAAGAAAAATGTTTTCCGATGGTTTTTTACTATTGTAAACGTATTTAATCCACAATTTGCATAAACATCATTGTAAAGTATGTTGCAGATCCTTACAACAATATAGACATAGTAACACTTAATACAGTCGTATTTTACAGCTAGAAAATTAAGTAATCTAATTTTTTTCTCAGAATTTAGGGCAAGGGGTGGGGCCCAATTTAGGCTGGCCCCTGGGCATTCTGCCCAATTTGCATCCCCCCTCCTATTTCTGCGGCCCTGTGAATTTTATTTATGTATGTAATTGTGATACAGAGTACATTTACCAACACATTTTAAGTTACATAATATGTGTTTTCAGTTTATAGACACAATTTTTTTGTGAGAAACTCCCTACGGCAATTACAAAGGAAATTATTAAAATTATTAATGTGGCCGTTTTCTTGTGGCAATTGAAAAGCTGGCTACTGGTAAAGTCTCGGCGTATATGGAATCAACCTTGGAACGATTGTACCGCGGATATTGTAAAATAAGAATAAAACAATTTTGTCACAAAAATTAGAAAGAAATATGTCATTAAACGTAGTTTCACTGTATGCAACTACTGGTTGGTTGGTCAAATAGGTGATGTAAGTACCTCAAAACATTAAGTAAAGCTTTAGTAAATTGGCCACTATAAGAGGTACCATGTGCAGTTTTAACATCATTTCTGTTTTCCATGTGCCAATATGGTAATGTGGTTAAAGCCACGGGTCTCTGTTTATGATATTTTAGTACGTTTTTTTAATCCTGAAAGGGTATTGCAAAACCGTTACATTGATATATTATCAATTTTTTGTACTATGCAGCCTAATTTTTTTAAAAACATTATTTTTTTTTTAAATTTTGGTTAATTATTGACTTTAAGAAAGTTAAATGAAGTCTATAAGTAACCAACATTTTAAAAACTTATAAAAAATAGGCTAAAGTGGTATAAACAATCCCCGACATTTCTGTGTAACGGTGTTTGCTAAACCTGCTCCCTTTCAGGCTTAAAAAATATTAAACTCTTAAAAACATCATACATAGGAGTTCGTGGCCTTAAGGCTCTGTATCAGTCGTTGTATTGTATTTAATTATTATTTTTTGTAAATTCTGAGAAGAACCATGTGAAATATGCAATTATAACGCAAAGTCAATTTACCTTGCGCTACAGCACAAGCCTGACGAAAAAATGAAGACCTAGGGAGTAAATAATGATAACAATCATTCCTGTACCTTTCAGCTTGGGTGTAGTAAAGTTTGTCAAATCTGGACAAAAGCGTTTCATAAATTTCTCATTTATTATGTGGTTTAAAATATACTACCAACATATTTTGTAATGGAGTACTTCTTTTAAATTTAAGAATAAAAATAGTTCTACATCGGCTGTCTTACAATGCTGGTTATAATTATTTACTCCCGAGGTATTCAAATGTTGCCCGCTGGAATGTGAGGCCCGGGGCAAATGTGCCTCTTGCCTCACCCCTTAGGCACGGCCATATGTCGCTCGACACGTGCGGAAGCTAGGGGAGGACGCAGGGGCGTGGTCGCACACGCACTGTAGCAGTAGGAAGTGTTACTTGCAGGAAGCAGCGTGTGTGTGGCGGACACAACAGACCGCCTTGTCGCTCGCTGTCTCTCTCCTATCTAGCACGTGCGCGGCTCTGCCGTCCAGACACGGAACAGTTAGGAATACAGAAGTGCAATAGCTGGCAGGACGGCAAACTCGGTCACACACGCCAGCAAGATGACTTCGCTGGCCAGCGACGTGGCGGAAATGCCTACTGCCAATCAGCGCAAGGCGACTGTCTTGTTAGCCGGCAACCAGGCCAATAGGTAGCTAGAATTACAGCAACTGTTAGTTCATGCTACTTTAACAACTGGCCGTTGACATATTTGACACGTCTTTTTTTAAGTCGATGGGCCAATAATAAAAATGTAACTAATGTTGGACCCCACTTCAACTGACAGCGAGCAGCCAATGAGCACCTGCTGTATGCTTGAGTACCCAACATATGTTCTTAGAGGCTATTCTACGAGTCAGTGAACCCGCGAATTTTTCCCGTCTTTACCGATAGGAAACTTGCCGTAACATGCAAGAGCCAAACAGACGTGGGGCTGGTATCAACAGTTTCTGGGAGGCAAGAAGCGACGAAGTTCGCCCGTATTAAAAGTGTAGGGAGTTTTCGCGAAAAGATTTCTTCACCACTTTGTTTCAGTGCCTTCGTACTCTGCTTCGTGGTCAGTGTATGGATGTTTTAACTCAACTCCTACCTGACTATATACTTTGAGCAGGTTACAGTTGTGTTGCTGAGATCCACGTGTATTACTGAGAACTATAGGCTGTTCGCTATAAACTAAGCACTTAGCAGAACTTGTAATTAATTAAAAGTATGTCTTATTGGGCCAATATATGTTAACTTTTGAGAGTGTTGAAACACTTACACTGGTTTATAGTTACATGGAAGTTTTCATGTTAAAAATAGTTAAGATGGTTGCAAAGCAGGCGAAAGAAAACTTTATGCAGTGCTCACTTTATTGTAAATGGCCTATAGTTCCTCGTCTCTTACATGCTACTGGCTGAGGAATATACCTGCTCCTACCAGTCAAATGGTTCCACAGGCAACTGAGAGTTGTGTTGTACAGTCACTGCTAATCACAGCTTGCTCTGGAACACTTCACGCTTCGCCACTGACGGCCAATAATCACTAAGTAGAACTACAGATGTGTAAGTAAGGTCTTGGAACAAAGTGGTACAAAATTATTTTCACAAAAACTGCCTGTCCCTGCAAATGTGCCTTCACGTTGTTTCGCGTCTTTATTACTTGCCCAACCAAGACTTTCCGTCGCTTCTCAGCGCGAGATGCGCATTCCGATTGAACGGCAACTCGCAGACATGCCGGCCCCGCACCGTTTGAACTCATCGGCTTATTTTTTATACGAAGACATGGGTAGAGCCTCTGATTTTTTGTGAAAAAATTTTTACACCAACTGCCTCCAATGCACTGTGTTTGGGAAAGAGGCGTGTGTATTTGAATTGACGTAACACTGGCTTATAGTTAAAGACCGGAAAAATTCGCGGGTTCTGTGACCTGTAGGCTAGCTTCCAAGCATATCTCTGCGTACTCAAGCAGACATCAACTGCTCTTTGGCTGCCGTCGAACACAGTGAAACCATATTACTGGGCTTGCACTTAGTTGCTTTTTTATTGACTGTGCGTATCCAGGAGGTGTCAAATTGAGTTAAGAGCCAATTGTTAAAGCGAAATGAATTTACAGTAGTTTGAATCCTAGCTTGTGCCTAAATGTATACGCGAATTTTTCAGGCCTCTACCTATAGTCTGTTCACGCTAAAGATACCACTTTCCAAATAAATCTTTGCGAAAAATCACACCGTTACTACGTGAAAATCACCACAAACATTAATATTTTTACGCCTGGTGAAGACTGTTGTTAATTTGGTAATGTAATTTCAGTTTGTAAACTTCTTACTAAGTGAACAGTGTTGAAATTAGTGGAAGGTACTCAGGACAATATAAAACATTTATTTTTAAAAATCTGTCGTCCAAGTTAAGGGCGCGGTTCACCTCAGCTTTCAACGTCTTTTTTATTTTTCTATTTGTACCAGGTATTTTTTTTTTTTTTTAGACATAAATTGTGATTAAATCTTCCTCTTCGAAAATTGTCGTATATCTAACAGTTTTCGCGTAATGAGTCGTAAACGTCAAAATTTGCACTTTACGGTTTTATGTACGCCACTAAAACAAACCGAAAAAATTCACAGTGTATAACACTGTTGTAGGCTATGAAATGACACGTCAAAAAACAAAAAAATAAAATATTTTTGTGTTGAATAAAAAATGCTGAATTTTGAAGTGAAAATTTAATTTTTTTTAAATACAAATATTTATTTATTTTTGTTTTATATATGTCAAATCATAGCCTACAACATTGTTATACACTGAGAATTTTTTTTCGGTTTGGTATGTCAGTTGGTTTTAGTGGCGTACATAAAACCGTAAAGTGCAAATTTTGACGTTTACGACTCATTACGCGAAAACTATGAGAGATACAACAATTTTCGAAGAGCAAGATTTAGTCACAATTTATGTCTAAAATAAGAAACAAAATATCTGGTACAAATATAAAAATATAAAAAGACGTTGAAAACTGAGGTGAACTGCGCCCTTAACCGTGTTGTTGGGTCCAGACACAGCCTATCCGATTATGCCTCCTTCCGTAATTCATTGTAATGCATGTTTGTGCGAGAAATCCTTAAAAATCGCGAAAAAGAAATGGAAACTTTTACGATGGCCAAACATTATATCGATGGTGCAGATGCAAAACCATGTTTCTCCAAATCAACAACTCTTCAGTGTAACTAAAGAAAAACTTTTTGAAATAAATATTGCCATTGCAACAATTAAACGTAAATCTAATTCTTTAAAATAATACCGTAGGTATTGTAATTACATAAATATTGTATGACAGCTATTCCAATTTTTTTTTGTTTATACTGAAATGACAAGAGTGATTTTGAGATACATGTTCTTGCATCTGCACCATCAGTATTTTCTTACACACATTGTTTGGATACAAACAAAAATCTTCTGTTTTTATTTCTCCGTGTTACCAACAATCATAATTTTCCAGGTGAATAAATATTCCTTATTATCCGCCATATGGCAAACAATTATAAGAGTCTCGTTTTCAACACGTAGGCTATCGTACATCAAACTCGTAGGTTGATCACGTCCACAGAGCACTTACTCCTACGCTCTTAAGGGGCACGCACTTCTCGATGGTGCCGTGTCTTTGCGCGTAGTTAACATCGAGAACACAGGCCGTGACCATGGAGGTAATAGTGGATGGAGTGGCATCCGCCGTACATAGGTCGCCATATTGTGGGTAGCATAAGAACAGCAGAAAGCAATGCAATTTAATGCTGTACGACTGTTCGCACTAAAATGTAAACATGAAATTATTATTTTACATGATCAGTAATGAAGAGCAGTACCAGGCGGGACAGCACATTTTTCAAATTCTAATGATATAACAAGCAGTTTTCACATTTTAATGATATAACAAGTTACCTCGTGTTATATGTATATACATTATAAACTTGATGAAAGTAAATAAGTTTCTTACCTGTAAAAAGTTAATTTTCCGCAACTGCCGAATCTGTTAGTGTAACGGAAAGCTGCATAAGCTTTCGCCATAATTGTGTATTCAAAGATAAACTAAAACAGTTCAATTCAACTCAATGTTAAGCGTGTACGTTTTTGCTACTACTACGTCGTGTGCTGGATGCTTAACATTTGCTCAAACGCTTCCACTCCATAAACTATTACCTCCACGGTCGTGATATACAATGTAGAACTGTGCTTCCCCATAAACCTGCTTCCATTGCGGCCACGCCCAACGTTTTTGCCATACTAGACACTCCGCATCACTTAAAAGTACATCTGCGAACTGAGCAATCGCGCCTGGGAATTTTAGTAAGTTTAAAGAAGGTTTAAAACTACACAATAAGCACATATCGGTGGAAATAAATTGTTCATATAGGACGCAGCGTGGCCACTTATTACAGAATTCATCAACAGTGTTCGACAGAATTTTCACACTCCACTACACAGAAGTACTTTACTGTATAGCTGACAAAGTATGTATCTATAATTTACAGGATTCTTAAGGACGGTGTGTGTTAATTACGTGTTGTGATAGCGTATGAAGTCAGAAATATATTTATCAGTGGGGGGAAAAATCATAATTTTAATATATTTATGATATAATTTAGTTTTGTAGACGTTGCTTGGGAATATATTTCCCTCTCACGAAAAAAAAAAATAACTCGACCAGTTTTCTCCATAGTGGTACTTCAAAGTAAAAATTTACACGTTTTCAGTTCTTATAAGCCTGAAAAACCAATTAACATAAATTAAATTGAAAATTCACACTGGAACTACATTTCACGGGTTACTTACTGCTTGACATGTTTTAAATCCATTACAGAATATTTTTTGTATTAAAAAAAACTGTTAACAGACAAATAAATTCAATATTTCAGAGTTTTTTTAAAATACAAAAACATTTTGTAATTGATTTTAAAACTTGTCAAGCAGTATCCTTTGACATGTAGTTACTGTGTTAATTTTTAAATTTACTTATAGGCCTATTCATTGGTTTTTGCAACTTATAAGAACTAAAAATTGTCAAATTTTGACTTTGAAGTGCTATTATGGGAAAACAGGCTGAGCTAAAAAATTTTTGTGAGAGGAAAATGTGCTGCCAAGTAACGTCTACAAAACTAACATTATTCCATACAAATATAAAATTATGATATTTTCCTTCTTGGACACGAGAAGAAAATGTGAAATTTGCTATTATAGTGTGAATTCTATTTATCTTGCACTGCAATACAAGCATCGCAGTTGAATTTTGAACGTATATCTAGGCTGCAGTCAGTCCAGCAATTTAAATATTGCTGGAATAATTGCAGCCTTAATAAACGTTAAAATTACTACTGCGATGATTGTACTGTAGCGCAAGGTAATAGAATTCACGTTGTAAAAGCAAATTTCACATTTTCTTGTATTAAAAAAAACTTGAAAAATAAAATAATCTAATATAGCAACTGATGCCGAGTCTTAAGGGATCTCCCTAGGTAGGCTGCGTTTGTGTGTGTGTGTGTGTGTGACGCAGGAGCGGTAAGGTTGCCGTTGACCGACTTATGTAATGAATTATCGCCTCTCCGTGCAAGTCACTCAGCTGGCGTGCAGTGCTTTACTATTATCCTTTTTCCTACAGGTAGACCTAATTATAGTAGGATTAATACAACCCAGAAAATCGATTTAAAAATTTCAGTTTTTTAAACTAAGTGTCAAATTACGCGCCTTTAATTTTATTTGCTCCATTCAGTGCGTTACTGTTTAATATCAAGTGGTTTTTTTTTATATTTTTTAACATTTCAGGGTGTAGCACTATCCCAACTACAATTCGATTCACTTTACGGGAAAAATTGAAAACGCATCTTTTACTTAATTTGCTCTGACGCAACCTGTATACATCAACACAGCCTGACTTTTATCCTTGCTAATCGATTGGTAAAAAAAATGGAGGGGGGGGGGAGATACCTCGGATATTTCAAAATAGTAATTTTCTCAGATTTTTTTTAATTTTTTTTTTATTGTTAGTGCTTTCATGCTGCAGCTCTTGGGCGTCATTTGCTGGGAGTTTGAAGCTTTTCGCTGACATGCAAACCCGTCTGTGAAGTTGCATTAAAAAAATTTATTTAAAGTAATTTCAAAGACAAGCGGTTGACAAGTGATCGGATTTTTGCTTACAATATATTTTTTTCTTCCGAGATAACCACGGCTGTCGTGGATCCCGCAGTTAATCCGCTAGCGGATAATAGAAAGTTGATTATATTTAGAGCCCCGGAAATTTCGCGGATTCAACTGAGGAGATGTTGGATTTCTAAGTCATGTATATGTTGGAAACTGTTTCGATTGCGTCATTGTTTATTAAACGTGACCTTGAGGACTCCGAACCAATGGCAGACATGCGTAAACACGCTCACGGACTCCTGCGCTACATCGTCAAATGTTCAAATCCTCACTCACTGGAGCAGCAGCCAATGAACAAATATAGCTGAGGACAGTGCACACAGGACTGTGGAGTCTAGCCTGCTGGGCGTTGAACCCGCGAAATATCCGGGCCTCTAATTATATTATGTAAAGTGTTCTAGTGTTCTAGAATTACACGAAGAGTAGGTATTCTTGCTGGACGAGTCATAATTTAGTTTTCTCCAGGTATAACTGGTG
The DNA here is from genome assembly GCA_003012365.1 of Medauroidea extradentata. Classification (NCBI taxonomy): domain Eukaryota; kingdom Metazoa; phylum Arthropoda; class Insecta; order Phasmatodea; family Phasmatidae; genus Medauroidea; species Medauroidea extradentata. Next base: position 10,889 of record PNEQ01092282.1, read on the forward strand.
ACTCTGCTAGGTTTACACAAGCGTTTGTTCAAGTTGAAATCAAATAACTAGCCTACGATGTTGGTACATAGTGCAGAAACACGCTCGATTGTAGATTATGTACATTACATAACTTGTGTAACAGTGATAAACGACAGTGTAATTGGAGCGTGCTTCCTTAGGGATTTCCCAGCGGGGGTAAGAGGAACAGCGTGCCAGCCAGCTGATTTCCCGTCCTGGAAGCGAGGCCAATGGGGGGACGGCTCGCTTGGGATGGCACGAGGATTAATTGCTACTGCTGGCGTGTATCCCGGAGCTTAGGCCAGAGTTACAATAATCCGTTGCGCACGTCATCCGTCCGTCAGTTACGTGACCATCACCCTGTGAGATGCTTCTAATAATTGTATCTGCCCGTCCGACTAAAGCTTACGTCGTTATGAAAATACTGCCGTATAAACGTGATTGTCCGTATACTTAATGTCAAAAGTACACTTCACTTCACTCCACTCAGTTTATGTGGCCTTAGACCAGAATTTGGAACGTTCGAGCGTCGTGTGGAATCAGAACTTAGTAGCTGAGAAATTGCCACCCATCATACCATCGCAAATAGTTTTTGGGGCCTAAAAAATTTGGCTTTCATACCTTGCATCTACCTCGTCTACGAAGTCTTGTACATATCAAAAGTGTATTCTTAGTTTGTTGGAAGTTTGTTACCTACATGATTAGAAGTTCGTGTATTGTTTGCTATTTTTTGTTTTATTTTGAAAGTGTTTGACACCTGTTGTATACAATTCCTAGGAATCATTTTTAAGCGCATACTACTATGCGAATACGATCTAATTTTTAAGAGAAATTTAATTTGAATGATACATTCCGATTTTGTCAGTTGGTGGCATTGAGTTTTGGCATCGTTACATCGAGGTTATAGCATCGTTTTATCGAGGTTGTAGTCCCGTTTCGAGGTTATGTCGCTGTACCGAGGTTGTAGTCTCGTTATATTTGAGGTTGCAGTCTCGGTATATTCCAGGTTGTACTTAGATGAAATGTGTTCGCAAGTAAAATATTTATTTCATTGCCTTGTATGTGTACGAGATACATATATTGTATTTTACAGACATTACACGTGACTATTTCCTCGCATGAAAAACAATGGCTTCAATATATTTTATATAATGGCATGGCAAAGTCAAAATTTGGAGGTAATAGGGACGCACAAATAACGAAAATCGAGTTACTGAAGTAAAATAATTCAAACTGAAATAATATTGCTTTGGGGTACTTAAAAATGTACAGTATAAGCAAATTAGATACATGCTAGAATGTTGGCGATGTATCGACATCTAACCACATCAATATGTGAATCGATGTCTATGCGACGAGCGGGTATAGCTATATGTGGCTGTGATGGCAGCAAGAAGCCGTGTAATGAGGATGCGGCTGTAGTCTCCACTCCACCCTCCCTCAGTCAGGCGTGACTTGGCGTTCGTCGTCGTAGCCTCAATTACCCCTCTCCTTCCCCCGCCGTGACGCTTCTGGTGGTTTGCACATCCAGCTCCTCTTTCCCATGGCTTGATTCTTCCATCTCCCTCCAGCCATCACCCCACGATGTGTGTTCCTGCGACATTGCCTCCACCGCGACGCGACGGGACGGTAGGTTTACCCATAAGCGAACAACCAGGCCGTAGGGCTGCGCGACATCAAGAATTTTATGTCGCTCGTCAACATATGTTACCATGACCAAGAAACTTTCGACATTTCGGTCTTGACGCTACCAACGACGTTCTCGACGATTTGGACCACATACACATGTCGACATCGGCCCTGGACACGTCGACCACGACGTGCCAAACAGCTTTTCATAATGATGTCCACTGATCGACATACATTCATGTCGATGTCGACTTCGGCATGTCGCACTGTTCTACATTCGGGCCCGTCTCACGTTTGCCCTACCTCTAATTTTTTAAAAATCAAACTTGGCTAGTGTCTTTCCTCCGGGAATGTATGAATATGTCGCTTACGCACATACACGTTGTGACAGTCGTCTTGAACACTACTTAGAGGCATTGCGAAATAGTTTTGGAAATATATGTTAATCATTTCCTCGTCCCCATTCTCTGGGTTGGCCTGGGTACGTCACCACACAAGTGTTCCATTCATGTGTGTAATAATCATGGCCAGAGTTCTAATCGAACTCTGTGTTTAGTTCGCAGCAAATTTGACGGCGTAGTCTGTGCGATTGTCTGACAGTTGAGTGTTGTTCACGTTTCAGAAACTGCGTTTTAGTGCTTAAGACACGGTTACACTAGAGGTCTTAAACTAGTTTAGCTAAATACATTCGGCAGCCGTGCTTGAACGTGTTTGAAAGCTAAACATGTTTGCGCGGTTACACGACTAAATAGAATAAATTAAATGAACTTCATAACCTCAACAAGTTTGGAACTTGAAACGTACTTATATTTAATTATTATCACATCCACACTCAATATTCATTACATTTTAATTATTATATTGCACCCAGCTGCAATGATATTGCTGTGTGTAAAGTGAATATGATTATTTTACACCTAAGAGTTAATATTATTTAACGAGTGTAAAATGTCGGACCAAAAAGAAGCCATGTGTGTGCCACAGATCGTTACTCCAAGCAGCCAATAGGAGAGAAGCACCGAGGAAATGTTGTTCGAAACTACGTAGTTTACTTTGAACGAGAAGAGACTGTGATCTGAACTCGTTCGCGGCTCGTGTAACCACTCCATAAAACTGAACACGTTGAAGTGAAGTAGCAGCCAGCGTAACCGCGGCCTTATGGGAACAGTGTCTGCTGGAAACATTGAAGACTCGTGCGAACCTACAGTAGGCGCTTATGGAAACCTCATTCGATCTGCTCGACGGAGTAGACAATTCTCTAAAATCGGTCGGAAATCTTGGTCGAGTACAGTCTAGCGATGTCCGGAATCTCCAAATATTAAACTCGATCAATTGGGAAGGGGGGGGGAAGGCTGATCGCCTCCCACCAAGACGATCCTGGTTCGATTCCCGGCTGGGTCGGTCCCCGGATTTTCGCACGTGGGAATCGTGTCGGACGATGCCGTTGGTCGGCGGGTTTTTTCTCGGGGATCTCCCGTTTCCCCCGCAGTTTCATTCCGGCGCTGCTCCATACTCACCTCATGTCACCCCTCACCAGCGCTGAAGACCTCGATGTGAAGCGCTGACCAATATCACTCACGCACTCTCACTCACTCGATCTCTTGGCCAGATCCACTCATGTATAGCCTCAGACTACTCAAAATGTATTTTTGTTGGACAAGGAGTCTGGAGGACTTTTATCAAGTAAAAATGTCGCCGGAAGAACATAATTTAAATATGGAATTATATAATTACTAGGCCTTATGGACATTTACATTTTTAACATTTTAAAATTATTTGCGGTGGTTACGTGTCCGAGATCTTTCACAATTCCTTATTCCTGGAGAATGAAATTTCGCGAAAGGTTTTTGCAATACTTTGTTTCAGTGCCTTACGTGCGCACCTGCATCTCTGCTTTGTGGTCAGTGATTGGATGCCTTAACACTCGGCGTCGTGAGGTTGAACACTCAAATCACAGACGTGATGTGTCACAGTTATCCATGTACTGATTGACACAGTCAAATGAATAACAACTCTGCACAAAAGACTCTTGTCAATAGCTATGAAGTTAAACTGCAGGTGTGCACTGAATCAAAGTGGGGCAAAAATCTTTTCATCGAAAATTCCCGTCCCTACTTATTCCTATAGAAATTTTTGGAGTAATTTTTGTTCAGTATATATAGCTATTACGCAGATGTAGTGCTATGTACGTATATCGTACCAGTACAAAAGGATATTCTGCACTGTTCTAACCTGGTATAATAATACATATCTGTCAGATCGGCGACTGAAATATACCGCTTCTGCAGATTTTGTTGCCTTTTTTTTAGTAGGTCGCCAATATACTATTCGTAAGAATTTACGTACGCTATCAGCAGAGTGTTTCAGTGCGTTATTTTATGTCTCAGGATAAACTGCAGAGTAAAAATAAATATCGATTAACAAACAATGCAGAATAAATAAAAATAAGTATGCATTTATAGATGTTTAAAATACTTTGACATTTTCAAGTTCCACCATCCCGCTTTTTCTCTTGACACATGTTCGATTCGTGCTTCTTTCTTCGATATTTTGAACACCGCGGGCACAGTCAGTTTTCCTGATATATAAATTTTAGTTGTGTTTTAGTGTCTATAATAAATTGCCATTTTGTGTGAATCGTCTGGAAACACATCTTACTGTTCCCGAGCAGCGGCGTCATTTCAGGTTTTTCTAGGGAGCAATATTTTGTTTTCCGGCGACAGTGACCTTTTTGCATTTTTTTATTAATTAAGCATGTATAAATTAGATGCTTTAATAATAAAACTTCAGTTTTGTGTGCTTAAGTTAGTATTATTTAAATTTAAAATACAAAAAAATATATTTATACACATAACATTCTAAATCCAGGGGGGGGGGCATTTGCTCCCCCCCTCCCTGTGGCCCCAAATAACGCCCCTGTTCCCGAGGTGCACTGAAAGAAACATTTTGTAGATAGTCTTATCTTCGAAATTATTTTGTAGTAATCACGTTATTTTGTGGTGGCCACAACATTTTAATGGTGTCAGCAAAATGTTTTTATAGTGACCATAAAATAAATTTTGTTGGGGAAATATCCACAAAATATTTTGTAGCTGCCACAAAATATTTTATCCGTGCTCCGTGCGTCGAGCAGTTTTTTTTCTCACAACGTATGTGCGTAGTCACCGAACTTATTGTTATACATGTGTACGTGAAATGAAATTGTTCAGATTCAAGATACTATTCGTAGTTTTGGCTAAACAGCGTACTTGTAACAAACCGCAGAAACATAAAATTACTGTCCTCGTCAGCCTAACTAGGAATATATTACGTAAGCAAGTGATTAGACCTACGTCAAAATATTTGCAATAACTAATATGATTTTTAAAATCAACAATTGATTTTGTAAGTTCTCATAGTAGAATTGTGGACTGTGCTCCAGTAAGATATTTCAATTTAATTATTTAGTGGGTAATACTTTTTGTACAGGCAGTGACATTTCTTGTTTTACTTTTAAAGACAATTGTTTCTGAACTATTTATTAAAACATTCTTCATTATGTATTACAAGAAGATCAGAAATATGTAAAGTGGCCAATGTTTGTAATATATGTGGAAATGAATAAAAGTGTTCCATGCAAAGCATATTCCAACTTGGACGTCCTTTCACATTTTTAAAGATTTCCGAAAACTCTTTTGTAAGAAATACATTTTAAAAACTCTATTGTCAGAGAAAAAATTTTTGACACTACAAACGGCCAAGAAATCTGCAAGAAATGTACAGTAATTATTTGCAAATATACGTAAAATACTGCTGTATGTTCATTTCGTTGCAGTTCTTACATTATGCCGTAATTATTTGTAGTGGTACAATCACATTTTGGAAACTAGTTTTTAAAAAGTATTAAGGTTCAATTAACACTCTGTAGAGTGGTTCGTCTTTAGCAAAGTGCCAATCACTACTCGACTTTGCTTACTGTTTATGGCTGTATTTGCTTACATTAGCCATTTTCACGTTACAAACACGCTCTCAATACTCAGAAGTTAACGGCAAACCGCTGCGCATTTCAAACATTCAGCGTTCGAGTTCACACCTTGTGGAAAGCTTGGTCGCTGTGCCAAATCCATGCCAAGCTTCGTTTACATGCTTGGCTCTAGAGCTGAAAGAGAGGTATTCCTAGCAGCACCGGTTTATACGGGGATGTTTATCAACTTGTGTTCGCCAGTTACGCCTATCCAACACGATGATTTTCTTTGATCTCGTATTCGTGGACGTAGTGGTATGGCAGTGAGTAAGACAGGTTTTATAAATTTATAACTACATTACGTCTAAAGTCATGACAACTACTGAACACATGTTACCGAATGTTACGAAGTTTGAATACTGCCAAAATTGCATAAATTTATTTAGGGTCGTTGGGGAGGTGGGTTCACTGAAAAAAGCGAGTGCTAACACGAACATGCGATGTACACTCGGTTACGTTTTCCGTTTTCATACACGTGGAAAACAACAAGTAGATAACACATGCATTTGTTTCCGATATAGCCTACGTTCAGTACGATGTGCGTTTACAGGCTACTTTACGACCGACTCAATCCGATACGATCCCATTTTCTGATGAAGAGTAAGTGCATAGCGATTGTTACAACATAGTGTTTTGAACGTTTAATCGCGCGTTGTTCCTGAAGCATCCACAACGGAAATACGTACCGTAAACCGGGGTTACTTTGACATTGCGGGGTAACTTTGACATTGCGGGGTAACTTTGACATTGCGGGGTAACTTTGACCACTCAAAATTTTGGTTTTTATATTGTTTAGTGACGAAAGTTTCAAACATTAGCTATAAGGATAAAATGAATTATTTAAAATATTTGGCTCAGTTTATCTGTTTATTTACCAGATAAACGAAAAAGTAATATTTTGAATAGTCAAAGCCCCGAAAATTGTCAAAGTTTACGGTATTTTACGTCGCCTAAAATGAAAACTACATTTAACTTTTCAAACTTGTTATATACGAGGATGTCCAGAAACAAACTCATAAGCACATTACGCAAATCCTGGACTAAATTGGAGACGAAAATGTCAGTGGCGAAATATTGTACGATTACATTCAACGTGCACAATGTGGCAACATAGCACTGGTGCTCCATATAAATCTTACTTATCTTCCTACTACTATTCTGACATGCATATTATGGATGCAGGTTAAAATTCCGAGTAGTCCAAACCACGGTCGTAGAACAAGTCTGGACAACTCGCCTGGAAACTTGACCCTCTTGTTGTTTGACTGTAGTTCACCAAGTTACCAATAATGCTATACATTTTTGGCGCTGTAATCCGGACGTTCGACCTCAAACTCCGCCCACTTCCCTCCCACTAAGATACACAATTTATGAAAACGTATTTTTTTTTTATCAATTTAAGAAATACTTCCTTCGCTCACAATTTTAAAGCATGGCTCCAGAAATCTTTATTTACGTTATAATGTTAACAATAGAAAAAAGTGGGTGGAGTTTGAGCTCGACCACCCAGACTGAAGCGCCAAAGATAGCACTGTTGTGCGGTAACTTTGTGAACTACAGACAAACAAGGGGGTCAATCAAAATACATTGGTAGATAGGCAAGTGTCCAACCTGTTCTTCTACGACCGTGGTCCAAACATGACTCTACGTTTACTTGACGTAACATACATACAATAATACCTGGACGTGGAGCGCAAGAGGGAACTTTCCGTGCAGTGTTGCCACTTTGTGCACGTAAATTGCCGGAGAACATTTTGTCACATCTACGTCTTTAATTTAGCCCAGGATGCGTTTGATTCTGAACGTTCTGTATATCTTATGTCGTCTCTCTTGGTACGACTACATTCCTTCCCGGAATTATACGAATGACATGTTTGTTGGCATCAGTTAGTACAGCTTTTTTTTATAATAGTATCACATTGCAGGGATCGTTTAAATATCAAATGTTATATCTACAGTTTAAATGGTATATTTTTTGACAATTTATATAGCTTGTTATAGTGTTTAACGAGCTCTGTATATTGTACAGTCAATGACAGTGCTCCACAGACAACCACTGTACTACTACAGTAAGGGCGTTGTACACTCCAGAGCTCTGGCGAAGCAATAACAGTTTAATCATCTCGACGCTGCCCACATTACTATAGGATCTTTTTACGAAGTTGTTTCTGTACACTGAAAACTGTGAGCACATAGTACTTTCATGACAAAAAAAAATTGTGAAACACACAAGATTCCCACGAAATATAATTGAAGAAGTAGATCCGTATCCTTGTTCGCGCCAGGGTTCCTAGGTTGGCAACGCGGATCGATGCATGTATTGGTGCATGTTACATATTTTAGTATTAAAGTTGTGGTACAGTGCACATTTAATTTATCAACGCATTTTAAGTTGCGCTATGTTTGTTTAAAAATTTTTGAGAAGAAATATTTTTTAATTTAAGCTCTATAGTACATATTTTTTGTGGCAGCTACGAAAAGAAAAAGTACTCAAATTAACGTGGTCATGTCTTATAGTAATTAAGCAGATGGATACTAGTAATACTTTCTCAGTGGAGGTTATTAGTAACTACAAAATAGTTTTGTCTCAAAAATTGAAAATTTTGATTACAAAAACATTGTTTTGGTCTAGGCAACTGCTGATTGATCAATAAATGAACATTGTCAATAAGGAAAGTTTTTATTTTTTGTCTCTTCCTAATTGATTACGATAGGCCTATGGCATAAAATAACGTGTTCTGAAGCGGGAGCTTTTAAACTGTGTGTGAAGTTTTAAAATAAAATTATAAAATCCTTAGCAAACGCGCCATGATTGCAGTTGCAGCAATTAATTTTTTTTTGTCGGAACACTTAGGTGTCCGCCTGCCCGGGCCGTCGACCGGTATGCAGAGCTTCGGTAGTTATAGGATTATTCGAAAACTTTTCACAGTTTGGGAGTCATGTTTAGAAATTGCATTCAAAGAACGTTTCAAGTGTGTATAACCAATTCAGATTCACTATTGCTTATTAAAGCGTATGTTCTAGCGGTCGAGGCACCGCGGTGGCCGAATGGTCAGACCATTCGCCTCCCACCAAGGCGGATTTTCGCATGTGAGAATCGTGCAGGACGATGCTGTTGGTTGGCGGGTTTTCTCGGGGTCTCCCGTTTTTCCCGCCCTTTCATTTCTGCGCTGCTCCATACTCACGCCATGTCACTCGCTATAACTATAAACAATGGCGAAAATGTGTTCTTTTTGTGGTCCTTTTTAGGTATGAAAAACTTTGCGCAGTCTCTTCATTTTTACATTACAAAATGGTAGTTGCCACAGAATATATCATAGAGGAGAGTTGTCGGCGAGGAGACTGTACACTAGTTCAGTGACATGCGCCTAGAGGCGAGGGTGAGGCGTAATGCGTGTGCTGTGCCGTCCTTCCATACTTCTAGGCCTCGACTGCGCAAAATACGTCTACCGAGGTGGCCACCTTAATAAATATTTTATCAGGGTCTTTAAGGAGCAGTGTTAGATAATTTTCTTGTATTTTAAGTTTTAGAGCCGTAACATTTATTAAAGTTGTATTATTGAAATGTTCTCTTTGACAAGGTATAGGATGCATTCTTGATAAACTGCTTGGCATGTATAATAATGGAATATTGTTATTAATTTGTAATGCAAAATCAGTACAAGGGAGTTATACGTTAACTTTAATGAATGATTACAACTTCAATAGGCTCTAAGATGGTCTCCAAAATTCACCACATATATCTTCAATGCCTTAACATTGCCACATTTACCAAAAATATTTTAAAATTGCAGAAAATAGAAAAAATTAAATTAAGAATCTAGCCCCACCCCCCTTAAAAAGTGCCCACTTCACCATTGAGAGCCTAGAGTAACGTAGTGTCAGCCGGGGGCGGATGACGTGGTGGGCAGCAGCAGGTGGTGTGGGAAGGTCGCGCAACACGACTCTGTGCTCGTGCACTTCCTCCAAATTTGGCGGGAGAGAGAGATCGGCGGACTGGTTCTCCTTGCCGCGCCGTCACGTCCAGATCTCCAGCCCACAGCAGCCGTCTTCTTCTCCGGGTCACTGGCCTCCAAGCCATCCACGTCCTCCTGCCCCCGGGGGGTCAACAACACACCTTCCCGCTATACTGTGTTTATTATAGAACTCCAGTAACATTTGACAACTGCTTATGGCCAATAACGGTTAAGAGGACGTGGTACATTATTCAACGCTAAAAGAATTAATCTATAACTGTAGATTTCTTGAAGCCAGTTTGCGTAAAGTAAACAATAGCAATCCTAGACAACAGTTTTAGCCAACGTTTTAAATAATTTTTTTTTGTGTGTTACGAACTTCTGAGGCACAATCTCTGACGCCGGAACTTCGTGCATTTAACTGCGGCGCAAAAGGTCACGCGTAACGAATAAGTAATTCTGGATAAATATTTACTCATAAAGTTGTAAAACACTATTATCTAGGATTGTCGTTGAGTATTTTATCCACATTGGCTTCGAAAAAAGCGTAGAAATCAATTAATTTTATCAGCATTTATTTATCTACAACCTACTCTTAAGAGTGTGTGGTAGATAAACAAATGTTAAACACGCCTATTGAAATATACACCTTTTTGAAATTCAATATACTACAAAACAACAAACCTAGATACAGGCTGTTCGCTATAAACTGAGCACTCAGAATAATTTGTAATTATTAAAAAAATATATATTATTGGGCCAATAGATGTTCACTTTTGAGAGTGTTTAAACGTTTACACTGGTTTTTAGTTACTAGGAAGATATCATATTAAAAATAGTAAAGATGGCTGCAAAACGGCTGAACGAAAACTTTACGCAGTTGCTCACTTTATCGTGAACGGACTATAATGATACTTGCCCACATTATGAACAAACATTTACCCAGAATGATCCGTTCCGCAGCAATAAAATGTGCGAGGTTTTAGCGGCAGAGGTTATTCTTCAGAAATGCGTTGCTCGAGAAACATTTTTGATATTATAGTTGGCAAAACGATTGTCTAGGTTTGCTGTTTTTTATTTTTTCGAGAAACCTGTACAATTTCAAATTGATGGCTCTTAGCGCTGAATTATGTACGCCTACTGGCCGTGTGTTTGTGTGAGTGTGGCATGGCGCCAAGGGCGATGCGATGTTGACCGGCTCCTGTGGCGCGGTATCGCCTCTACTGCAAGAAACTTAAACGGCATGCAGTGATATTGTAGATCACTCGCCTGACTGACACTTTCAGTAGCGATCCCATCTTTTTATTGGTGAAAAGTTTTAAGCACCATTATATGCCCCTAGAGTAGTTTCACACGAATCCCGTGAGTAGTTTTCCAGATATAAGAGGTTTAAAAATCTGTTTTTAGCTATTTTGAGGAGCTCCGAAATGATTTTTCTAATCGACGTGATGCTTTGAAACCGCTTTTCCGACATCGTTTGGAGTGTATTTTCTTTTCGTGCATAGACACGTTGGGCATATGTGGAATAGTTTCTTTAAAAAACTTATTTACGAACACGCTGCAACGCATTTTAAACGCGTGGTTGGCGAGGGCCTTAATATTTTGTAGTATTTGTCACGATGTAAGGCATCTTTAGTCATAAAATGGACTTGAGATACCTAAATCACCATTTGTACTGCAAATGTTATCCTGCATTGTGACATATATTAGTAGCTGGCAAATGTTACTGAAGTTAACCCTGCAACACAGGGGCGGACCAAAGAAGCCCAGTGATTGGTTGAGACAATAGGGGCGATCACCTCCCACCAATTCTGCATTTAAGGGGCAGGTAAAGGTACTATGTCGAGCAAACAACTGTTAACTACTCATCAAAATTCGACGAGATTTTTTCAACAATTAGATATTTTATCAGCAAACGTTTATTTATATAGCACTATACGGTAGTTTGCTTTACTTTAAAGTAAAACATTAAAAACGGTTTTTAAAAAAAATAAGGGCTTGAAACCACAAAATCTACAAAAATGGAAAACTGTAATTTATATAAATTTTAATATGATAATATCTAGGCCTCTATAATAACCGAATTAAAAAAAAAATACTCACGTTATCATTAGAAAATAATTTTAACATCCGTAAACCTGTCGCTCAGATAGTTTCGTATAGTAAAATTATTTTACAATCAAAACGCCATGTATTTTTAAAATTCCGTTATTATAGAGGCTTGGATATTATCATATAAACAGTTATATAATGATACGTTTTCCATTTTTGTAGATTTTTTTTTGGTTTCAAGCCCTTATTTTTCTAAAACAGCTTTTAATTTTTTACTCGAAAGTAAAGCACAGTGCCGTGTAGTGCTATACAAATAAACGTCCGCTGATAACATGTCTACTCGGCAAAAAAAATCTCATAAAACTTCCATGAGTAGCAAGGATTTTATTAACGATTGAGTATTCCAGTAGTCCGCTCGACATCGTACCTTCCCATACCCTTTAAGGGGCCCGCCTCGTGGCACATGTGTTTGCGTGAGTGAGGTATGGTGCTAAGGGCGACGTCGAATGGGCCATACAACGGTGCGTCGCCTCTACGCTTAAGGTGTGCAGTCTTAGCGAAAAAACAAATTTCCTATGGGACTTAAGTGGTGACCCTTTTGTTTTATTTACGAAATCACTTTATTGGTTTATTTACGAAATCACTTTACTAAAGTCCAATGCACTACCCTTAAGTGGTTTCACATGTATTCGGCTAGTATATTTTCCGCTATAGCAGCCTGAAAACCTCGTTTTAACCCATTTTGACGTGTCCTGAAAGGGGATTTCTAATACGTGTTTTGTCTTGAAAGTACTTACGGGCACTCGTCTGAAGTGTGTGTTCTTTTCGTAGACAAACGGCGTGAACACACGTGTATTAGTTTCGGTGTAAAACGTTTTCTTCAAACACGCTGCAGTGTGATTTTATGGCAACGAGGCGGGCCCCTTAAGGGGGAGTGTTAGACAATGTTATTGTATTTTAAATTTTTGAGACATAACATTTATTCAAATTGCATTATTAAAACTGTATCTTCGACAAAGCGTAGGATATATGCTTGGTAAACTGCTTGACCTAAATAATTATGTAATATTCTATTAATTTGTCATGTAGAATCATTGCAAGAGAATTCTTTAAAGTTAACCTATAATTATCTTGCAATGATTCTTCATGACAAATTGATGAAAGATTCCATTATTATTTAGGTAAAGTAGTTTACCAAGAATATATCCTATGCTTTGTCGAAGAAAAAACTATGATAGTGCAATTGGAATAAATGTAATGTCTCAAAAACTGAAAATACAATAAAATCATCTAACACTCCCCCATTAAGTGAAAAAAATATATGAATGATAGCCTATAGAAGAGTCTTCTAATCTACTACAACCGTATTTAATTTTTGTAACTTTTTACTCAACAGTTTGTGTAAAGTAAATTACAATCAGTAAGAAAATTGAATTTGAGCAGAACGTAGGTTCAAGTTTTTTTTTACTATGAGAAATTCCCCTCACGTGTTCCTCCGTGTGCATTTTGTTCCCCAGCGTAACTGATTTTAACTCTAGTACGTTGTTGGCGCAGACTCTAGGGTATGTATATACGTAAGTCGGAGTTAATGCCTTTTTTTTGTTCATTGTTGTGTAAGATTTGTGACTGATGACGTAACACATAGTCTTGCATAACTCTGCACCAAGTTACGGAGATATGAGACGAATCTCCACGAGACACAGAAAATAAAAAGTTTTTTAGTGTATACATGTTCGTGTATGTGTGTGTAAATGTGCGCTCGAGTCGTGCACATGTGCGTTTTAATATTTTTTTTCTGTAATTGTTTATTTTTACTCGGTTCCACTGCAGATGGAAATGTTTGTATTCCTGCTGGGAGGCTTGGAAAGACGTTCTAGCCGTACTTCAGGATTGTTCAAAGATGGTTTGCCGGTTCTAATAAAGTCGCAACATGGCAGCTAATCATGAGAGTGTGATGAGAATGCTTTCACGGGACGCTCTTAAATTATTCTGCGGGAACAAGCTGTTTAAAAGTTAGATTTCCAAATATATTTTGCTTCATAGACTAGGCTACATATATCACATCGTTGAAATGTATGATGCTCCTCACCTATGTCTAATGTTTTCGCGATAATTTTTTGAACCTAAACGAGAACAGATACCAAAAATGCACAATTTTTTTTTCAAAACAGTAAGTACTATTAGTTTCAGCTAATTATGCAACTAACGAAATTTTTGTAAATGTACTCATTTGCCGAAACAATATAATTCTTGAGTTGAAGAATGTTTCATATAATGGCAAAACCATGTTTAACAAAACTGCCAAACATATTTCTGGTGTCTGATCTCACTTAGATAGTGGACCTGGGGTGTGATACGTGATGTGGTGTGGTATGAAACGTATTTTTTGTATTTAACTATACAAAATATTTCCGATGTGTTTATTTACGAAAAGAAAATACGATTCCAAGGGTGTCCCTATGATTTAAAAAATGCCTTCCGCTAATTAAAACATTATTTACAAGCTCCTCAAAACTGCTAAAAATGACTTTCACGTTGCTGTAGCTGAGAAAATATCAACCGTAATCGTAAAACCAAATCATAGAAACCTTTGCCACATACTTTATACAAATAAAATAACAGGGTCATCGCTTCAAGTCCCGTTGAAAAACCTTTTCCACGAAAACACTTTATTCTAGTTAGTACTTCACAGTTTGAGGCGATAGGGTATTTGACGGAAGTGTTATATTCGACTTAATCACCTCCTCCGTTCCCGTGCGTCAAACGTAAAAAAAAAAAATGTGAGGTTCACTGTTGAAAAAACTGTAGAAACAGGGAAACATGGCTATAATGTTGAACATAACTCCACAATGTGCCAATATACACCCTTGAGGAATTTTTAGGGAGGACATGTCTCATATCCCGTTCCCACGTCATAGACTCAAGACTTTCAGAAATATCGACCCGTCAGAGAATCGAACTCGAGACCTACGATGCGATTCTGTTTGGTTTCGTCTACGACGGATATAAAATTTATAAAATTATGTTCGTCCATCACGGATATAAAATTGTGTTTCTTTTAAAACAGTTGCTAATTCGGCGGTGAACAACTAACTAGTGCTGTTTCCTGAAAATTAGCTACGCAAAAATGTAACAACAGTATTAAAAGGGTGGCCAGTCAGTTCTCAATTCTACTGGAGCTCTTCAGAGATATGCAACGTGACCTTTGCCGCATGGTCTCCCAGCCCAGCAGTGTTGTCAAAATGTGTGGAATTTCAAGTGGTGTTAAATGTTGCGTGGAATGGTTTGTATTTTGGAATTTGTGTGGGATGCTCAGTTTTATAACGAAGGTTAAATACATATTTTTATTTAAATATCTTTTTTTTTTTTTTATAATTTATGCATGTGCTGTCACTATTATAAACCAGGCAGTGCATTTACGAACTATAGTTGAAACTTAAAATGCACACTTTAATGTGAAAACAATATTTGTATTTTACACTAAACAATAACCACTTTCTTTTCTTTGGCGTTTCACTTTCCGTAAAATTTGGAGAGAACTCGTAAATTGTTAAAATAACACAAGGCATGTTCTTGATTCGTTGTTGAGCTCTTCACTGTGCCTGGAATCGAGTGGAATGTATAGGTTATTCGGGATCAAATGAGCACTTTTGAACCTCCGTTATTTTTTCCTTTCAGTTTAATTATATTTTCCTGCCACATTTTAATAGAAACAAAAATGTCTACGTAAGAATCAAAGTGTATAGACGGTACAGTAGTGTTACATTCTCCCCCCCCCCCTGCTCACCTTGCTGAAGGCTCGGTGGCTAGGGAGGAAAATATACAGGAAGTAGGAATGATGTAACAGGAGTTTTTAAGTTAAGCTCCAGAAACACAACAGTGTAGGGACCCTTGTTTTTCGCGAAAAGAATTTTGCCTCACTTTGTTTCTGTGCCTTACGTGCACATCTGCAGTTCTGCTTCGTGGTCAGTGATTGGATATTGTAACTGTCGCGAGCCTTGAGATTCTACCGGCCAATCACAGACGTGTGGTGTTGCAGGAAAGTTTTTGTAATTGGCTCAGTCAAATGAGATACGGCTCTTCATACAGACACGCTGCCAATAGCCATGAAGCAGATTTTCAGATGTGCACGTAAGGCACTGAATCAGACTGGGGCAAAAATCTTTTAGCGATAAAGCAGGGTCCCTAGAGATAGGGTAGATAGAAGCTAGGGCAAGGATCGCTTTCAGCACCATCCAACAACACTCAGTACGCTGGTTGCCGATTGAAGTTAGTAGAATGGGTCTTCGTCGCGTCGTCAGCCTCGCGCCGTGTCCGCAGTTCCAGAGGGCCTATGCTCGAGTTTTCGTTCGTATGCGAATCGCCCGACTGACCACTCGAAATGCGCTGTTGGTATGCTTGAAGATTCTGCCGTCCTCGTACACGAGATAAAATCTACTCGAGTGGTGGCAGGCGGCCGAATTGGGGATTTCGCATACGAGAAGCCGTAAAAACCGAAGCTACGGAGCAAGATTTCAACAATTATATGCATATATATATATATTTTTTTTTTTTAAGTTCCCAATAATGTTTAAATAGAAACTCGCCACTAATTAAGTTAAGTGTTAAATATGTTTGTAAACGCTTTGCAATAGTATATTTATTTTAAAAAATTTACACACTCTTAATCACAAAAATAATACTGTATGCATTAATTCTGAATAAGCTATTTTAAAGTTAATATAGCTACTAACATTTTTTAGTTAAAGCCACTCACATTGCATTTTATAAGTCGCAAAATTTTGCTATTGACTGAAACATACAAATTTGTGGCTTCAAAGAACTCAGTGAACAATTAACAAAAATGCACTAAGATACAGGCAGCACAGTAAAAAAGAAAATCATTATGTAAAGAGTGGGCAGTTGATCGTAGGAAAAGATAACTGTGTGCTAGGTTCCATTAGTGTATCAACATACAGAGTTTTTTTTTTTACATTATTTGTGTATTCATATACGTTTCGTTATTCGTCTGTGAACAGTTGTAACAGTGTAAAATAAAATTTAAACATTCGCTGTTGAATCACATAAAGTTCAACAAGCAGCAATGTTATGAAAAATTCTGTAGTACCAGACAGTTCTGTTACTTTCGAATTTCTTTGTTCATTAAATACAAACCCGAGGATAAAGTTCTCGTAATATTTTATAATTGTGATGGCTGATAAACAATTAATGCGAGTGGTTAATTTTATTTGAATAAAATACTGAGACAAAAAATTCTACATTTTAACAGTAGGTACTTGGCCTGTTACATAAAATTTAACAAAATTTGCTCTAAATTTAATTAAACTGCCTCAAATTAATTACGTGAAACCATGTAACTTAAGCCTTAGTTTCTTGAAGCCTTCGTTTCGTTAGTCTTACCCTAGAAGTGTTCTTTATTTAACCCATCTAACAGGAAAAAGTAACTCTTTATGTTCAAATGTATGTTATTTATTTTAAAAATTACATTTTGGTCTTAAGAAAATGTGATATTTATTAATGCCATTTACTGGAGAAGCGCAGATAAATACTTATATGTGCCTACATTTGTGTCATTAGTTGCTTCGTCTATACAAACGGAAGATAAAGACTCGTCTCATTGTGTCTAAAACAGAAAATAAATTAATATTTCGTAGAGTTATTTTTATAGCATGAAAGTATTAATGCATTTATAGAAATAAAAAAAAATTCATTTGTAGCGAGTTTCGAACCCGAATATTTTCGTTAGCAAGCTAGCACGCTACCGTAGCACCACGAGTACTAGGCCTACATAAAGCACAAGTCCAAAAATATAATATTTATTGTATATAAGGTGCAAAATCCTGTTTTTTGATTATTACGACATTTCCTTTTGTGTTAGGTCGAGTTAGTCACACTAACATAGTTTCTGCTAATATTAAGATTATTCTATCATGCTCATTAACATTTTAAATCCCCTATTTATCACAGAAACTCATATTTTGTAAGTCGAGATAGACATTCGAATAGCCGCCATCTTGTCGACCAACGGTGCTCACTTCGTACACTTATTTCGTATAC
>PNEQ01092285.1:0-81937 GCA_003012365.1 Medauroidea extradentata
TCTAAAAATAGACATTACCACGGTCGTAGTAGTTGAGAGTCACGTACTCGCACTGGCGTCATCGGGGAAAACCAGTGACGTCTCTCGGGAGTTGCGACATAGCTGCGGAAACCCATGACACCACTGGTTGACTCACGGGGCTGACCACCCAGCATGATGTAATGTGCCTGCTGCCCGGCCAACACGCAACAATACAAATGTACGAACTGTTTCTTATACAAAAATATTCTTGCAGAAATTTCACGAAGAATTCTTTCGTTTGGAGAGCTGTTTTTCCTATAAACCCTTTGAGGAGTGAATTAATTTATTTAAAACACTTATTCTTCATTTGACTTTTCTGGGCTATAAAAGCTTGATAGGCAGATATTTTATGTGAAATTCAATTGGAGGATCAGGTGTTATAGGCCTAGTTAACCAAGTGCATTTTCTTGAATGTTCGGAATAATAAGTTTAAATTCAGAAACGCAACTCAAAACTTCAGTATTGGTGTACATAATATTTCAATTACATTTTTTTATCATGTCTATTTAATAATGTCAATATTAGAGTGAAAGGCAATGGTCACATTTCAAGAAGAAAAAAATTAATTTATGCATTAACGCGTATGACCCCTACTTTCAGAAACTCTTTCGAGTGTGTCTACATTTTCTCTGTTAAATTTATCGTTGGTATTTCCAGTACGTTTAATCGCGCCGTTCTTTGATTTACGCCCGTATGTAGACAACCACGCAGAACAGCGTTCATTTATACAGATGTCGCCTTGTTGTGCGCGAATGTCTACTATTAAAGCGTTAGTCCACGAACTTACTTAGGCTAATGGCATATTGTAAGCTTACATTTGAGTATTTAAAATGTCGTCTATACTTGCACAATCTATTTCTAAATTTTTTTAATGTCTATAGTTCACAAGCGCCATTGCAATAACTAGCACTTACCTAATTTTCATTTTGACTTATGAAATATGCCCATATAATGCTGCGATTTTCTTATTACTGTTTCTCAGTATTTACTTAAGTTAAACGCCGCTAGGAAAACTACATAGAAAAGGAAGGCTAGCTAAGTTCGGGAATGGATTAAAAAGGCAGCAATTAATTGACTTAGGGAAAGAAACTATAGTTAGTAAAATAATATTAACATTGGAGTGATTGAAAACAAACGATATTTCATTTTATAGTAATAAATAACATGGAAATCATTTACGCCTATTCGAAGCTGAACATCATTCGAAACGAACAATGTAAATTTACTAAAAATTTCTAGTTTACATGAAGCAATTACACTATAAATTTACACTTATTTCTGGGTGAACATACTAAGCGTACTCGAGGCTTAGAAGTGTCGAGAGTTAAGGATGGCACAAGCAAGTTATTTATTTTTTAAGCAATACTACGAAACTTGTGTTCACGTACGAAAAGAAAACACATTTGTAACTATGCATTCTGAATTTGTTTCCTAGATACCATGCTGTGTTTCGGGGCACCTCAAAGACTGCTGTCTCGTAAAAAATACAAACCGGAAACCTTAAACAAAAATATAGAAGCACATGTTGGACTTAATAACGGATTTTCTGTAAATAAAAACGTAGGGTCGCAGCTCAAAGAACCGAATGCAAAAAGCCAAGGAGCAAATTTCTGCGCGCCTTTTCTCGCGCCCAACATATAAAGACGACGTTGTTGTTGACGTACCAGCTAGCCGCTTTTATTGCTCTTCTGTTTCCGTACATCAGACCCGGCATCTGGCGGCTGCTGTTTAGGACGCCCGCATACTAGCCGTGTGTTCGTGTGAGTGAGGCATGACGCCAAGGGCGATTTTGACCGGCTCATCTGGTGCGGTATCGCCTCTACCGCAAGACACTGGTATCGTAGATCACTCGCCTGGCTGACACTTCCAGCGGTGAAGCCATATTTTTATTGGTGGAAAGTTTTAAGGGAAGACCATTGCATGTTTCTAGAGTACTTTAATCACACGAATACCGTTTAGTAGTTTTTTTTTTAGATTTAACGCAATGGAAAAGCAGTTTTGATCCATTTTGAAGGGCACCGAAATTATTTTTCTGATTGACACGATGCTTTGAAACTACGATTGCGTCATCGTATGAAGTGTATTTTCTTTTCGTGCTTTGACGCAACGGGCACATGTGGAATAGTTTGGTAAAAATAACTTATTTACGAACAAATTAAGGATGTTCAAGTGGGGAATAATTGTAATTTTATATTTGTGTGAAGCAGTGTTAGTTTTATAGACGTAACTTGATAGTACAATTACCGCTTTAAAAAAAATTAGCTCAGCTAGTTTTCCCATATTAGCACTTCAAAGTCAAAATGTGCACGATTTTAGGTCTTATACGCCGCAAAATCTATGGGCATTTATAATTTAAAAATTCACACTAAATCTACATGTCTAGGACTATTGCGTGACATATTTTAAAACTCATTAGAAAATATTTTTGTATTTAAAACAATTTTCTAAAATTTTAAATTATTTTCCTCTTTTATAGATTTTATTAAAAATACAGAAATATTTTGCTATGGATTTTAAAACATGTCAAGCAGTTGCCCGTAACGTATAGTTTCAGTGTCAAATTTTAAATTTATTTAGGTTCATTGAATTTTTTTTTGCGACTTGTAAGAACTAAAACGTGCAAATTTTGACTTTGAAGTGCCAATATTGGAAAATTGGTTGAGCTAGATTTTTTTTGAAAGCGGAAAATGTACTGCCAAGAAACGTCTATAAAACTAACATTATTTCATACAAATATTAAATTACGATTTTTTCCCTTAAGAGCGCGTAGTAGATAAATAAACGCTGAAAACAGAAATTGATTTCTATGCTTTTTTCGAAGCCAATATGGGTGAAATACTCTACGACAATCCTAGATAATAGTATTTACCACCTTACGAGTAAATATTTATCCATAATTACTAATTCGTTACGCGTGATCTCTTGCACCGCAGTTAAATGCACGAGGTTCCGGCGTCAGAGATTGTGCCTCAGAAGTTCGAAACAATGGAAACAATTTTGTTTAAAACGTTGGCTAAAACTATAGGCTAGGATTGCTGTTGTTTAATTTTCGCACATTGGCTTCAAGAAACCTACAGTTATAGGTACCTAAATGCTTTTAGCGTTGAATTATGTACCACGCCCTCTTAACGCAATTTGGGTGCATAGTATATTGCAAAGTAGCGGCGAAGTAAACTATGAGAACAACGGAATTGACGTACAGACACAGCCGGATAGTCGTGAAGTGCGCTCGTCGTTATCAGCTGCAGGTAGGGCTGACAGAGTCGCAGGAAGTGATAAGGACGCGACCCCCCCTACAACTGACATGTGGCGAATCTCTCGCGGCGTCTTCCTCCCCCGCCCACAGCGGCAGATGTCCGCCCTGAGCCGTGGATATTTGCACAACGTTGAGCCCGGCTCTAGCTGACTGTCACGTGACCGGCTGTTGGCTCTTGTTTGTCTGCAAGCGACATTTACAACCACACCGGAACTCCCCGCCAGAGATATCGTCCCACGCCGCAAGCTGCGACATTCCACGTGCACGGGATCACGTGGGCCGTTGTAGGAGGTCATATTAGAGCCGCAGCCTGCTACTCGCTTGAAATGTCTTGCCGTGTGTTTACAAATGCGTTTTTTGTTTTTAACGAAGTGAAGTGAACATGTTGTGGTCAGTCTTAAAGGGGATCAGTAACCGCCATGCTGGAATAACGGAACTTCGGCATTTAATTTGGACTACACATTTTCTATGACGTTTTACACTTCGACGAGGCAAAGAGATTACTTCCTTACATTGTATAAAATTGGCTTTGCTCGACTATTCAAAGGTTAATTCTACTACACGTTAGAAAGAACTAAATTAAAGTTTGTCACAGGGAAAATTTCTACCGCTAGAGCTCTGACATCGGTAATGGGCGCAAACTGACCAATAACAGAGCTTTCCAAGAATTTTAAATTACTTAAAGTTGATAATTTAAAACGCGAAGTTGGTTTCTTTTCATTTTAAAACTAAATTAAATGAATTTTGTCATTAACAATCTTTTTTATGAATTTAATTTTACTACAGTTTCATATTTTTCTTTTCCCGTAGCGATAGCAGCGTAACTATCGGCAGAAATGTTCCCTGTGCTAAACTCTCCGAAAAGAAAACACATTTTGTTTCTAATATGTAGTATATTTAACCGTACGCATACTATAACCTACCTGTGACCATCCGAAGAAAAAAATGACTTTCTTCCTTCGGAAGGTTACTAGTCAGTACACAGTAAGAAAAATTGTACATTTACAAGGAAAATCTTGTAAACTAATATCAGAACATTATCAGTCAGGTAATAAATGTGAGATGTCCGAAATATTTTAAAGTGGTTATAAATATTGTGAACACCTTTAGGAACTAGTAAAATAAATTGTAATGAGTAAATTTTTTTGATTTGAAACAAATTAAACATTGAAGACCAGACAAATTTTACAAAACATTTCGTAATTCTACAAAAATTTTTTTTGGAAACTTGTTTCCAAAATTTTTTTTGTAACTCTACGAACAATTGTTGTAAAGTGAACCAAATATTAGCAGTAAATATACCAAATTTGTTTGTAGATTTACAGAAATGTTTGTAAATATACAAAGAAATGTGTATAAGTACAAGTTTTTTTGTAAATATTACAAAAAAAATTTGTAGTGTTACAAAAAACTTTTTTGGAAACAGGTTTTAAAAAACCTTTTTGTAAAAGTACAATGTGCAATGTCAGACGGGAAATTTTAACAAATCTCAGTGAGTAAAACTTACAGCGAAAATTTGCGAATTCGAAGATGGCAGGCACTTTAGCGCTGGTGAGGGGTGACATGATATGAGTATGGAGCACCACGGGACTGAAGTGGTGGTGAAAAACCCGTCGACAAGCTGCATCGTCCAGCACGATTCCCTCATGCGAACATCTGGGGGCCGACCACGCCGGGAATCGAACGCGGTTCTCCAACACCGCGCTTCAAAATGTAATAACCGGATGTATGTGAGACTCAGATAAAAACGTGCGCTTAACTTTGCTACAGACTTTACACCAGTAAAATTATTTGATTCCCGCTTAAAAGTCCCACTGTTGAAACGTATCGGTGGGAATCTTGCACGCTATTTCAGCGCTTGATTCGTTG
The DNA here is from genome assembly GCA_003012365.1 of Medauroidea extradentata. Classification (NCBI taxonomy): domain Eukaryota; kingdom Metazoa; phylum Arthropoda; class Insecta; order Phasmatodea; family Phasmatidae; genus Medauroidea; species Medauroidea extradentata. The sequence continues at coordinate 5,147 of PNEQ01092285.1, forward strand.
AGGCGATGAGGTACCTCATACGCGCTTTTAGGTGGCACATATATCTCAGTCACTTGTGGGCCTCTGACGCACAGCAAGGCAGCGCCCTTAATGGGGCGTGTCACCTCAGTTTTCAACGTCTTTCATTATTTTTAAATTTGTACCAGATATTTTTTTCATATTTCAGACATAAATTGTGACTAAATCTTCCTCTTGGGAAATTTTTTTATCTCTTATAGTTTTTGCGTAATGAGTCGTAAATGTCAAAATATGTACTCTACGGTTTTATGCACGCCACTAAAACCAACTGGCATACCAAACCGAAAAAATTCACAGTGTAGGTATAACATTGTTGTAGGCTGTGATTTTACACACATAAATACAAAAAATATATAGTTTTGAATTTAAAAAAATTGTTGAAAATTTTAACTTCTATTTTAAAACTCAGCATTTTTTTTATTAAAAACAATTTTTTTTTTTTTTTTTTTTTTTTTTTTTTTTTTTTTTTGTTTTACGTATGTCATATCATAGCCTACAACATTGTTATACATTGTGAATGTTTTCTGTTTGGTATGTCGTTGGTTTTAGTGGCGTGCATAAAACTGTAAAGTGCAAATTTTGACGTTTACCGCTCATTACGCAAAAATTATAAAAGATACAAAAACTTCGTAAGATGAAGATTTTATCACAATTTATGTCTAAAATAAGAAAAAAATATCTGGTACAAATATAAATGTAAAAAATACGTTGAAAACTGAGGCAAATCACACCCTTAAGGGTGTTCAAGTGCGATAAAAGCCTAATCTTAACATATAAAATGAAGTGTCCTGACACACACACACACACACACACTCACTCACTCACTCACTCACTCATCAACGCACAACCCGAACCGCTGGACCTAGAACCATGAAATTTTGAGGGAAGCTTCCACTTTCCCCGTAAGCACCCACTAAGAAAGAATTTTTCGAAATTAGATAATTAAGGGGGTGGTAAAGGGGTGAATTGTGTTCTAAAATAATCCTTGATATCTCATTAATCGGGAATGCTACCATAAATTTTTTAACTTCACAATATTGCCCAAAGAAATGCATGTTCGCAAATGTTTCGATTTTGCAAAATTCAAAAATTAAGGGGGCGAAATGCCGTAAAATGTGTTTTTCATTAATCCGTGATTTCTCCTAAATCATTTCAGATAGTAAGGTGATTTTTATTAATGATGCTTAAGTAAATATCTAAAAAGTATTTTTACATTTTTTCGAAATTCGTCCGTGAAAGCTCTTAAAAAAATAAAACGTGTTTTTTTATTAATCCCACTTATCTCCTAAACCAGTGGAAATATTGAAGTGGTTTTTGCTTTAAAATAAATCTTACGTAAATATCAAAAAGCGATTTCAGGATTTTTCGAAATTCGTCCTTGAAAGCTGTTTTAAAAAAATATGTGATTTCAAATAATCATCTGTACCACTTATACCCGTTGAGATATCGAGATGATTTTTTGATAAGAATGAAGCTTATGTAAATATCTACAAATCAATTCAGGTTTTTATGAAATTCGAAAATTAAGTAGGTGAAAAGCAGTAAAATGTTAGTCTCCCGAAAAAAGAGAACGATCACGGAGAAATAAAACCTCTTTGGACTGTAGCCACTAATTATCACGGCATGCCTTTAACATTCACTCAGGTATTGTATAAAGTTTGTGGTGTGGAAAGGGTGGGGTTACAGGTTCGTATCCCGTGCAAGACTATGCGAAGGGAATTACTATGACATCATACGAGCATATTGCGCGCGCTCTTTACACTGAGCTAAAACAGTTAATTATGATTCACTGTTATTGAGTACGCTAGCTGTCAAATGCCTTCATCACATATTTTATCCAGAGTTGCTGTTTACATTACATACAGTAATTTCACGCGGGCAACGCCGCAGCCGGCCGGCTAGTTTTATATATTTATGAAATATTATTAGCCTTGTAGACGATACTTGTGAGTACGTTTTACTGTTATGAAACAATTTTAGCTCTAGTAGTTTTCTCATAACGGGGTGTCAATGTCAAAATTTGCTTCTTACGCTGCCATGCAAACAGTCAAAACCAACTAACCTAATTACACAAAATAATTTTCTGTGAACCCTCATCCCATGAGCTATGCAATGAAACATTAAAATAAAACCCAACAAACATAATATTTTGAATTAAAAAAAAAAAAAAACGCAAATGTACAGTAAAAAAGTTGCAAATTCAGCAATTGTTAAAATACAAATTTTCACAATTTTCATGGCCGTAGAACATGCAAATTTTGATTTTGACCAACCGTTATGAGTAAACTACGTCAGCTAAAATTATTTCGTAAGAGGAAACTGCACTCACAATTATGATCTTCAAAACTAACACTATTTCATATAAACATGAAATTATGACTTTTTCGCAATTGAGCAGCCTTAAGGTCACTGGTTACTATTTACTCTACTTTGGAAATATTATTTTTAATTTCTGAAAGGAGACAACAGAAATCGTAAAACATATATATATATATATATATATATATATATATATATATATATATATATATATATATATATATATATATATATATATATATATACGTTTTACTTTGTAACCTTACTTTTTTCAACGTAAAACATTTTATAATTATTACGATTTATAAACTGTAACAAATTTTTAAGTCGGTAACTAGACATAATTATATACTTTTTTGTGCTTTAAACAAATTAGGCTGCATGGCAAAACGATTACCAATACGTCTATGTGACGGTTTGACGATATATGTTTCTGTTTGGAATTTTAAAATCGTACTCAAACAAACAGCATAAATAGGGATCAGTGTTCTTAGGTTACGAGGTTTGTCTGGGCAGGGTAAAATTTCACCTCGAGGCATTACAAAAGTAACTCGGGTATAGTTTTCAAACGTCAAATGTCACGGAACAATCGCTTGTTCGCAAACATTCAGACTTAACCTGGTGATCGGACAACTCCGGTCACGCGACTGAGTAAACATATCTTACCTCTGCAGGTTACTTGGTTTAACCACACGGAATACAAGTGTAACAGGATGTATCTTGGTACGAGACAAATATACCAAGAAGGGTGCAACAGAGATAGAAGGTCACCCATCATTCGGATGGACCCGGGTTCGAGTCCTAGATCCGGCCATCCTAATTTCTACTCTTCAAGGTTTCCCAAAATGACGCCAGGTGAATGCTGGGATGGTTTGTAAGTACAGGCAAGGTTCGAAGCTGTACGAGGTAACGTAATACCTCCAATAATTAGAGGCGCGAAAATTTCGCGGATGTGCATATCCTAGGCCAGGTTGAACGTCAAATAAGCTTACTTCCCTGTCACTTCTGTGATTATACGACAGCTGTTTTGACGACTGCGAGCCGCTAATTAAGGGGTATGGAAAGTTAAGGGGTCGAGCTAACAACTGGAATGCTTAATCGCCGATAAAATCTAAACTCTAACTCGATGGAATCTCTTGCCGAGTAGATATTCTACTAGCGGACGTTTATGTATATAGCACTGGGCGGTAGTACGCTTTACTTTCGAACAAAAAATTAAAAACTATATTTTGAAAAATCGAGGATCGAAATCACAAAATCAATACAGTTATTGTTATAATTTTTAGTACGATAATATCAAGTACTCTATAACAACCGAAATTTAAAAAAAAATTGCTTTTTGATTTTAAAATAATTTTTACATCCGTAAACCACTCTTCCCTTTCCAACATTTTTCCATTTTCCCGCATTTACATTTCAGAGTTACATTGGTTTATTTGTGTCACGAAAAAAATGTAAATAATCACACTTAAAGTGTTTTTTTTTTATTGAAGCAACCCCCAACTCGCAGAAAGTTGGCACGTCCTTGCAGCTGAAAAACGTCTAACCTAAAAAAGTTAGTATGTTCACGGCTGCCTCAGGGGGTCCGTGGGAAGATGGGATGGTAAAGAGGGAATGTAGGAGGGGTCGGTGATGACGCCCGGGGCTGGCCAGAGAGGTGCGAAATTCAGGCGGGCCAGCTGCGGCGGGGAAAGGGTTGCCTCCCTCGGGCGACGAGCTGGTTAGCCGCACGATATATATGCCAGGGGGTGGGCGCGCGCTACCTCCAGGGGTGCCCAAGTCCTGCATCCAGCGCAGCTGCACCATTGTGCGGACAGCGTTAGACAATTAAGATCTACCATGACGTCACATGTGTATAAGTGGTTTCGGGACAAAGTGAGCACATTTGGAAACACTACTTTCTTTGTTATATTCAGGAAATGTATAGTTTCCAGTCACTTTTTAGTGTAATGAATGCAACTTAACTTATAATCAAAGTGCATACATTTTACCACGATCAAGTGTTAACAACTATTACATAATAAATATAATTTTAAAATATTATTCTGTACAGACTGGTGTTCGAAAGTGTTCAATTTATCGTGAACCACCTATAACATACACTGGGGCTATTTGGAGTATACTCTACTTTTACATCCTACCAAAAAAACTCTTTATCCTCAAACTGATAACAAAAATTATCTCTGTATCTATAAATCACATTTACATTTGTTTCATTGCACGACTGTACATTTTGAAAACGGTAGCACTGGAAATAAACAAAGCAGAGGCATTATTTACTATCGCATTTGTTATGAGAATTTTGTCTTACTTCCAGAGTATCCTCAAATAAGCATTTATGCGTGTGTTCTACTTCCACGAGAACTATTCAAAACACTTGACGTTATTCTACAAAGAATTTACAGAATTTATTTTGATGTTTTTATGTTAAAAGACTTCTAAATGAAAAGATAATTAATGCAATAATAGAATTGAAATTGATGAAATAGTAAATGTTTTGTGTACATTCCGAGCCAAATATAGCAAAAAAATTTGGTGGTACAGTCGTGGCTAGATATGTGGGGTAACATTTTTCTGTGAATCGGGAAAACAACAAACGACGTCGAGACTGGACAGCGCACGGAGCTCTAAGGTCTTTAAGCGCAATACACCCAACTGTTGTCAGCCTTCATCTCGAAAACTTCTCTTGAGAACAGCTAATGAACTTTTGTTAATTACAGACGGCTGGAATACAAATCCACAAAAGCTACCACTTTACACCATGCCCCTCTGATATCGGTCGTTCGGGATAAAGTGAGTACTAAAATTGTAACCTTTGAAAAACAACACTAGCCGTTACGGCATATAATTCAACATTAACTGAAGTTGCCTTACTGATTGAGCTGTTGGCAGCGAAATTACGCAATATAGTTCCGTGTGTTTTCCTGTTTAAATACAACAATGCTGAAACAAATGCAACATAAATTGAGATAATTGTGTTTGATATAAGTAATAAAATTTTTATCAAACTGTGTAAATTACTACCGACAGCACAATTAATCTGTCACGCGCAAACATCAAGTGACGTGTCCAGAGAGGTTAGACACTTCACGTTCTTAGCCGTTACACGGGGAAAGATACGAACTGGCTGAAAATAGAACTTTAGCAGGGCTTATTTGAGTGATCACTTTATTCCGAACCGCCTATGTTGTTTACTTGCTGCTACCCCAGTGAATGACGCGTAATACGTTATGACAAGGTAGCGTGGGAATAAGTGTATTCGTCCAGATTTGATACTGACTCAGAGTTCTCATCGTCGAAGTATAGAGCATTTAGAAAAAGCCGGTAGGAAGACAAACTCAGACCGGTCATGAATATGGCGGAGGCGCCTACTGCCAACCGGCGTATTCAGCTGCCTTGTTAGTCGGCAGCCAGACCAATAGGAAACCTGCCGCAACGGCGCAGCCAATAATCGGGGAAGTTCGCCCATATCAAATGAGCCACCACGTCATTTCACGGATGTATTTCTACTAGTCTCGCATGCATGAGAGTTCAAAAATACAATTTTTTCTTTAATGAACTCACGGAATTTCCGCGGGGATCTATTCGATATGTTTACTTGCTGTCGCAATGTTACTATATACTGTTTATTGTAACAGGCAAATAACGTTAGACAACCTCACACGTTTCCCTAAAGACGTGTTACTAGGGACAGTTTAGTTAGTTTTGTTATTAACGAAGGGATACCTAGCCGTCAGGCCCTTCGTCCCCCGGCCCCCAAGGGCGTGGAGCAGATATCACGCCCTGCCGTCGCGACTGCCGTTAGCTAACAGACTGTTGGGACTGCTACACCCAAAAGCAGAACACAGAACTGTGCCTCCAACAGCCTCCCAAAGGAGTACCGATTCTAGTGTGAGAGCCTAGGGCCACCCATCTCAGGATCACACCTAAATGTATGTCCCTCCGACTGAGATCCTCAGCTCAGCCCACTCTTGGTTTCAGTCGAGAGCTATCTTTTCTCTAACAGACTTTGCAGGCCTGCTCCCGGGCACTTTCGCAGCCAACTCGTTGGCCCTTCTTTGAGGAAGGGTCCTCTCCAGGCCTGTCCAGCATGTAGGCAACCAACACCACTACGAATCCAACCCAGACCAGACACGGCAGATAACCACACCGTGGGGCTAACCTGGTCGCCCGTAGTGCTACATAATTTCCATGGCATTTGTGGGTTTTCCAGCCTGACTGTCAGGGCACTGTAGGAACTCATAGGGAGCGCCTTTTTACTCGGTTGTGTGCCCTAGTGCCAGACTACGCCAGGTTCATCCATTACCATTACCCCTGATCTCCCACTTGGAGATCTGGGCTTTTGGGCCCCAAACAGCCTGAGCGCTAGGTAGTCTAACGCCCCACCAAGTGGTTTCTCCTTGTTGCCATCTGTCGGAGAATCCATCAAGGCAGATACCCCTTTCCCGACTCTGAGGAGTCGAGATGCATAGGGCCCGCACGTCAGAGCCTTCATCGGTTCTAAGATCCGGTGGCGCCACGAGGAGGCTGCAGGTTGACTTGGGTGTGAGAGGTTTTTGTGCTGAGGGGTCGCGGAAGCGTAAATCTAGCACCAGGGACCAGGGAACCCATCCCGGTATAGTACCCACCAATACTCACGAGCCCCGGAGCAACATCAGCACCCCTGCAAGTGTGTATGTGGTTACTCCCTTCGGATACTAGAGCGTGGCACCGCTCCGACACCTCAAACAGGGAGATGTACGATCGCATTTGGATTTCTCAAATGCGGAAACACACCTTAACCACCTGTTACTAGGGACAGGAAAATTTCTAGAATTCTGTGACCTGTATGTTAGACTGCACTATCCTGTGCGTACTCGAGTCCCGACCATTTGTTCACTAGCTGCTACTCAGTGGAACAACAGACAAAGAACGAATAGACGGGGCTTGAGTATGTATAGTACAATGAATTCCAGTCTGCAGGTAATTGAATTCGCGAAATCTTCCTGTCCCTACGTGTTACTCATGTTGAACATGCATACAGTGATATATCGGAAGCTCTCTCCCCCACTCTCATGATGCGACCATCATCTTTACCAGGGCTACCAACGGAATTAAATGGACACACATATTTCTTTTTTCCTTGATAAACGCCCATTACTTTAGAGCAATTTTGAATATCATAGGTATGGAAGTGCTATAAGGATGATTAATACATACGCATTCGTTAGATAATAGCCTCTACACGCAAGGCACTGAACTGGCGTGCTGTCTAACCGTTTTTGGATCGTCTCTAAAACACTTGAAGCCGTTACCCTATTATTTTATGCCAAAAATTCATGCACACGTGCATTCTCTTATGGCACTTGAAATTTTCCTGCACAATTGATTGTCAGGAAGTCGGTTTGTGCTGTTTTTACCTTCAAGAAGAAAATATTTATTTCGAAAAAAAAAATAAATAATCGGAAATCGTACTTTGACCATGAAAATATTCCTAGATGCTATTTATAAGTAGACAAAATTGCTGAAGACTGTTACACCCTAAAAACTAATTCTGGACACGTTACATTTTCAATCACATTTGAACTGATTACTGCTCCTGTCGTGCACCTATAATATGTCACAGTGAAGATCAATTATATCCTGGAGATCTTGATATAATTTTTATTTAAATACGCTATTTATAAATGCTTACATAGTTACAGTTATGGCACCGGTACTTTGTAATAAAAAGTTACTCAATACGTTTGGCAGTTCTATAAATGTTGACAAATTCTAAATAAATGTTACTACTTATAGTTCCTACTCCGCGGCGAGCAATATGTTATTTCAGAAGCAGACACACGCTATTAACAGTTTAGTAGTACAACACTGCCCGCGGGACTTGGCAAACAGAATAAGAGCCGGCTCATACCTTAAATATTCCTGTAGAGATATTTTCAATAGAGGCACGTAGCGTTTGTTCTCCGTGACGTCATGTAGAATTAGCACAGTCCATGCTGGTAGTCTTGATGTGGTTGATTTTGACCGCCGCACCTCCGAGGCTTGTTTAGCGGCGTCATTCTGCAAGCCACAATCCAGCGCTGGAAATGCTCATGCATTCCCCTGCATGTACACACACAATCTGCTATAATAAACCCTCATAGTTATATCCAGCGATATACGCTTCCCAGACATAGCCACGTCGTGAATTCTACCAGGTCTGCTCTCCTCGGCAGTCCACAGCTAAGTCCCATTTCTTTCTCCCGGCGCATCGCTCATCGGCACACCTAACCGCTCGCCGCGGCCCGCCATAAGAACTAACTATTTATCAAATAAATAAATATGAAACAAACCATACATATTGAAATACAAATGAGGGCAGCAACAGCTCTCTCAAACCTATGATATAAGAAATAATAATACAATATGATTAAAATGTATAACCGTCTACATGCGGTTCTAACCTGACATGCCCAGGTTTACGGTCTAAACCTATTCCTTTCCGAGACAATCTCACAGAATTGTCTTAATGCGACTGAGATATTTTTCGGAATATGATTCATAAAAAAAGTTTAAAGTGTTGTAGTTATGCCTACTTACGAATACAACAACCGCATAATAGCTATTGCTACTTCTTCAACAGCAAAATTAACTAACACATGTATGTTCATGGTCATGATTAGAAGCAGTCTAAAATACTTCTACGAACATTCCAGCAAATTTGATACCCCTTCAAAAATGTTAGATTTTTTTTATACATTTGCATACCCGGAATGTCTAAAGGTGAGTACTACGCCGTCTTGATCATTGCGAACTAATATAATAAAACCGAATAATTTTTTCTAATAAATCGAGCTACGACCTACAGTTGCGAGCAAACTGGCCTCGCCAACTCGCAAAAATATAGGTGTACCTGTTTAATAGGACATAGTATTAAATCGCAAAGTTAGCATGTAAGACGGGAACTGCCATAAACGACACACAGGTTAATAATTTGCACTTGCCTAGAAACAAGTCGTAATACAACCATATATGCCAATAAACTGACTATGACAAATATTACTACTTTCCATAGTTATCATTGCATACATGTTAAAACAAGCAGTTAAAATAATATGCTAAGAAAATACTGTTTGAACTTAAGTCACGTTTTTTAGATTCGAAATATATATTTTTTAAAAAATAAAGTTGTGAGGTAAACGGAAAATCGTGCAAACAGTTTAAAGTTACGAACAAACCATGCAACTCAGCTACAAAAGCTACAAAATAATTGGACCACCATAAAAAATTAATGAAATAAAATAAAACTGCGATATATGCTCTCATGATGTATCACGTTGTGTGTCATGAAGTTATTTTTTAGTTCTAAATATATTTGAATTGTTAGAATTTTACACGTAAACATGCAAGAAAACAGCGAATGTTATGTAACAGGAAGAACAAGTTGTATCGATTGCTACACATCATCCATGGCAAGAACTTGACTCGGGCATTACATAAGATAAATGGGGTGGGTAGCAAGTGAATTTCAACGCCACTTGCTTCGACGGGCTGAATCTTTCCACAGGAATTTCCACGAGCCCGTATTGATCTACTTCCCGGAATGGTTCAATTTTTTACGGAATTATGAAAAGTGGTTCGTAAAGGGGTGGTGGGTGGCTGTTGAAATCGCGAATAAATTGACCGTCAGGGAGGGATATTGGAGCTGGGCAGGTTGGGAGTTTTTCGGGCCCACAGCCTCGTTTGGGCAGTCCTCGCGACCACGCCCACTAAAACACCGGGGGCTGCCCCATAATGCACCGCGTCGCGCCGCGTGATTTACCGGCGCGATGGCCGGCCTGATTGAAGGTTTGCAACTCCTCATTACGGCGCTCTGCTCTGCCAGGGGAGAGAGAGACAGACAGAGAGGTCTGGAGGTTGTGGGACTGGCACAGAGAGAGACAGGAGTATACAGATGTGTATCTCCCAGCGCGTGTTTCGCCTCGGGCGGCGTTGTTGTGCGAGCCGCAGCCGGACCTCTCGATGATCATCGCTTACTTCGTTTCCCCAAGTCGCCGCAGTCGAGTCGTGGCGCTCTAGTAACTGCAGTCGGCTCCATTAAAGAGATTTAAAGTTCGAGGTTTATGGACCTCCTGATTATAAGGACTCCGAACCACTTGGTGTGTTCGGCGCGCTCGTAAATTCCGAGTCTTGCCAGAAGGTTTCAGCTGAACCGTCCGTGTATTGGCCTCTTCACTGAGAGACATATTTACAATACATGAAGGAATAAGTATTCACTTGAGATAACCAAACATTTTGTTACCAAACCAAAATACCAAAAACAACAAACCTGACTTCGATCACCAAAATAAGTATGTAGATTATTAGACAAAGTATTGATGCAAGTGCAGTGTTTTGTTTGGAAGTGCACAAATCTCCAGTACATTTAGTTGCACTACCCAAAATTTTATGTTTGTTCACGTCGTAGTTTATAATAACTCTGGGGGGGGGGGAGGGCGAATAAATATTTCTTTTTATGGGCGCAACGCAAAATTTGCACCTGCGTTGCGTCTGGTTACGCTGTAATGGAATTAAATACTCACTCACGTGCAGTAGAATAACCATTTTACTTGCTCTGCACTTGCGCTGCGTCGGTGCAAATAAAAGGTAGGATATTTAATCAGGGCCCTGAGCAGTTATTTTGCCATTTCTGTGACAAGTAGCATTATAGATAGACTTGTAAGCGCATGTAATGATGCTCCGTTCAGATACTAACAATGCCGAATACAGACAGACAAAAAAAAAGTTAAATTTGGTAATGTACAACGTCTGGTACATGTTCGTAAGCTTTATTAGTGGTATAATTGTTAGGAATATCTCACCAAAGATTAGCCTTGGCCATTTATGTTGATGAAAGGTACTCGTTGCACGTGGTCTCAGGTTCTATTCTCAGTGCTACTAAGTATTGTTATTTAATGACTCGACACATTAACGTATGCACAGTCAAACCGATTTTAGTTTGTACCTACCAAATGATACAGTTATGAAACAAGGAAAAGGCAACATAGTATTTAGTTTCAATGGCAAAAATATTTATTTCATCATATATTGAAACAAATTATTTGGTTACGTGAAGTTAATTTATATATTAAACTCAACTAAATATTCTCTCAGAATTCGACGCCTTGGTGACTGCATCAACTGAGCTACATGGACGGGGCTAAAATTCCAAGACATTCCTGTAGTAATCAAATATTCGTCTAATTTGGTCAACTTAACATAACAAATGTTTCATATTTAACTTTGGAAAATAAACAATCGCACTGAGAAAACGATTTGATGCATAAAGAAAATTTGTGCAACTAAATAATTAGTTCGCGTGGACACGAACTAATTTGTTGCTATCTCTCACTTATTTCGTGATTCCTTCTTCGTTGTTTGTCCTAAAGTGAAATGTTTGGTTTACACAAAATATTGCACGTAAATAGCTTCGCTTTGGATTGCAAAAATAACGAGAGCAGTGACTAGAAAATTGTGCAGTATCTTTATAATGTAAGGCTATGTCTGATCGATCACGTCTAGACGGCTTTATATCGGTCTTTTTTTATGTACACCTTCTCAAATACGTGACATTGGAATTTCCAACACATACTTTATCATTTTCTGTCAAAGACTATTTTATCGGAGTGCTTCTACCAGTAAGAACTTAATGAAAATTTCTTGTAAACATTGTAATTAAATAAATGTATACATGAAATTGTAAAACAACTTTCAAGTTTTGAATTAAAAGTAAAGTTAGAAAAAATAACAATCATTTGTATATTAGACAATTATATTTTTTGAACTGGCCAACACATTTTTATTACCTCATAGTCATACTTTTCTTGCGTTTCACATTTTGATTGCTCAAGTTTATATTCTCTCTCTGTATAGGAACATATATCTGGCTTCAATTTTATTGCAGAGTAAGAAATGTGATCAGTTCCAAGGAATACTTTTGTACATAATTAAGTTAACATTTATATGTAAGAACAAGATACACTGACTACGTTAAAATATTTTAAATTTATTTCCAAATAATTGACATGTTCAGTGCGGTGTGTCGCAATGTAAACAATTTTGGTCCCCTGTCATGGCTGCTCCTGGGTAGAACATGAAGGCAGTTGTCTAGTTATAGACGTAAATTCGCCATTGCTTAGTTCTGTGATCTAATATTTCTTGAACTGTTTGAGGTAATTATAATGGGTTGGCTAAATAAGATGATATTGCAGAAGAAATAATATTATTTTGGTTCGTTACGGAATCTGCCAACACCAGAGTCCTGGCGGGAGCAAGGTTAGAGAATTACACGTTAAATTGGATTAGATGTTATTCAGTACCTGTGGAACCTACATATATGCCACCGATGATTTTTTTGTTCATCTCTGTGCGGCTCACATTGCTATAGGAGATTTTGTGGTGTTTTTTTAATACCCTGAAAACAGTGAGCAAACACACATTTTGACTATCTAAAAACCACACGAAAACACCTAATAATTTATACTTTATATTTATTTATTAGGTCACATTACGTGTCTGTTTCTACTCTTTTCGTGATGGTTATTTTTAAGCCTTAACCAGAACATATACAAACAATAACGTTAGTCGTTTTGTGTAGAATAGCTTCCACCCTGTTGGCTATTTTTTTTCAAGGCAGTAAATAATGTGGTTCTTAGTTAATTACATAATTGACAAAATTTTGTAATTTGACTTATTCTCGAACAGCACAAGGCTTTAGTAGAGGAACACGGTGAAAGGAGGTACGAGCCGGCCAGGGCCTGTACCATTCCAGCAATTGCCTGGAGTGATTTCGGAAAACCATGGAAAACCAAAATCAGGATGACAGGAGCCAAGGATCGAACCCGTGTCCTCCCGAATGCGAGGCGAGTGTTTCGCTACTGATATACGTAAACACATAAATATTTCTACAATTTTGTTCTCAATGCAGAAGATGGTTTTTGTCTGCGAGTGATATACTGAAATTTAATTTGTTAATTCTCGCGCCGAGTCTTCGAGGTAGGCAGGGCTCTTAAATTTGTATTGGTATTGCTGAAACGTCGAGGCATCATAATTATTGTGAGACTCAGTACACAACAGAGTTCAGTGTGTTGTAAGGGCTAACGATCATAATTTGAATATTAATCACTCACTGTGGCGATGATGATACTTTCATAGACATTCGAGGGTTTCTTCAGTATTCGGAGAATTCAATGCTGCGTGCAGTTCAGAGTGTACAAGTACGTTTGAAAGATGAAGGGCAAGGAACAAAGCCAAACGATACAGTTTTTAATCACTCGCACTAGCTGCCTGGCTGCGTGAAAATAATGCAATCAGTAACTCTGTTTAAAATACTGGTCAGTAGTTATACTCTCTATTTAGCTTATATGCGAGTGAGAGAGATTTTGGTTAGGCTTAACATCGAGGTCTTTAGCGTTGGTGAGGGTTGATATGAGGTGAGTATGGAGTAGCGGTGGATTGAAGAGGCAGGGGAAACGGGAGATCCTCGAGAAAATCCGCCGACCAGCGTGTTCGTCCGGCACGATTCCCACATGCGAAAATCCGAGGACGTACCTCGCTGGGTATCGAACCCGGATCACCTTGATGGGAGGCGAATGGTATGACCATTTGGCCAAAGCGGCCCACTTTAGCTTACATGCCTTATAGTCCAGGAAAATAATGTTTTGACGGGAACATTTTAATAAAATCAAGCTGCAATTCGGTGGAGTAATTCATAAGACAAATCTGTACAACATATTAAAAGTCCTAAAGTTTTCCCGTTGGGGAATTCCGTCATCTTGAAAAACTAGTGCTACCTTATATATACTAGAACTTGACTCAAGCGCATCATGCCGATTGTATTCGTTTAAAGATTAAATTATTATTTCAGACTGTAAAATGAACGAATATAAATTATCCTGGCAGATGTAATAATATGAACACAAACTTATACCAATATAAACATCGGCAGAAAATTGTTCGCTGCGTTCATTGATTGTATAGTAGGATAGTTTTAATCTGTTGCATGATAGATTTATGAAAGAGGAGGACTACAGTCACAATGCGAAGCTATGAAGCATTACTTCAGAACGGTGAACATAATGCGTATTTTTCAAAGACGTCGACACCTTTGTAAAAGTGGGGCAAGATTTGCGTCAAATACAGCGGGGAGGGTATTGGTTCCGGAAGCCGTCTCCAGAAAAAAAAATTAATTTGAATGTGCAAACTGTGCTATTTAAGACATTTTTAAACTAAAATTTTTGCAAACTTCTAGTAGAAATTTGTAATATTTATACGGTGCTCGTATTATATGTCAGGTAAAAATACTTGCATATCTGCTGTTTGTAATAAAACTCGACGATCAAATGTTGTGTCTAATAATTTATCTGTATTTATAAAATATGGTTTGCCTATTGTAAGTTCAGAAATTTTTGTAAATTCTTTTTCTCTTTTTAATACATTCAATATTGCTTCAATTTTTATCTGAGTTTTTTTGCTTCTATTTAAAAGAATAAATTCATAAAAAATTTATATATATGTAAACTATACAGAAAACATTAAAATTTTTAATAAATAAAAAAACTTTAACTTCTTTAGTTTTAAATATTATAAGTTATATTAGTTTTAAAATTTTGACCAAAGTACAAACAACAACCTAAAATTAAAAATCATTAAAATAAAAAAAAATTAATTTTTATATATTTAATTTTTTTTATTTTTGTGTTCTTATGTTTTTATGTTCTTATAAATTTGATGAAGGTACAAACAAATGAAGAAATTAAGAAATTAAAATTTTTTAAATTTCCTTGCTCATGAATGAACTCTGAAAATAATGGTGAACACACTACTTAATTAAGGCGAAGGACCTGAAGAAATATTTCTTCTCAAAATCCTTGGGATTAATTTAAAGTTAAATTTTTTTTTTGAAAAGAGGAAGTAAAAAGTCTTGAGAAATTAAAGTTAAATGAAATGTTTGTAAAATTATTATAAATGATCTCGTGAAGAAAAACATTTTGCAACTAGAAAAAAAATAATATTATTGTTAAATTGGAAAAATTTGGGGAGATTTACAAACAAAAAAATGTATAAACTGTCATGAAAAACTTAGAATCCATGAACGTCTCCCCCCAATAACTAAAAGTAATTCAAAATATGAATCAAAAAATGAATAAAAAAATTAACCAAAAATCAAATGTGATAAAGTTTATGTAAAATGTGAAACTTGTGGAAAATAATACAATCAATTTTATAAGAATAATTACGAACTAAGTCTAAAACATGTACAAGCTGCAGATAAAAAAAAAAAATGGATGAATTTTGTGACAATGAAATACATGAAATATCAGAAGCAGTTTAAAATAGATTGAAAACTTATTCCCTTAATTGTGTAAATGATTAAATTGATCCAGTTATATTTTTACTGCTACAAAACCAAATAAATAAAATAAGAATTTAAATTTAAAAATGTATAAGTAAATTTCCATTTTTCTGCTCAGTACAAATGGGGATCAATTAATGATAAAGAATATAACGACGCATTTTAAAACTAAAAATGAAATTATTTTTTAAACAATTGATTTAGAAGAATATAATGAAAGAATTATTTCCAAAATATTAGCCAAAATGGGGCGTTCGAAGCGCAAGGATCCCAATGGATACTAAACGTAATAAATTATTCAGAATTAAGAATAAATAAAAACAATCCACTAAATGGAGCTTCGGAAGTTGAACTTACAGAAAAAATTAAATAAAAACAGGCTGCTATCAATGTTAAAAATAATTAGAAAAATGCTATTTATGGTTTATTTCATCAGCATTACATTCCATAAAACAAATCTAGATAGAGTAAAAAATATGTACAATTTGAACACAAATTCAATAATGCATTTGAAGATTTCAGAATTTCCAGTGCAATTAGACAAAATTCTTTTATTTTAAAAAAGAACTGGAATTTATATTAATGTTTATGCCTGTGAAGAAAAAAAGGCAAAATATGAAGAAAACATCGAGGTGGAAGAATAAATGTTTTTTAATTATTTAAATATTATTAAATGAAAATAAATAAAATACGAAAAGGAGCATATTTTTTACCTATTAACAGATATAGAAAATAAACGGACAGGCACATCAGTCTTTTATATATTAAAAACGAAAATAATGATAATTATTTATTAATAAAAAGTATTTCTCGACTTGTAAGATCACAACTTAAAAAAAACTTGAAAAAAATTTCTTTGTGATAGATGTTTACAACATTTTTATTCTGAAGATAAATTGAATGATCATGAAAATTATTATAATGAACATGAAGGCGTTCGAGTAGAATTTCCAAGTGAAAAAATTAATAAACGTAAATTTAAGATAATAATCACACTTTAAAAGTACCTTTGACTATTTTTGTTGATTTCGAATGTTTATTAAATAAGATAGATATTTGTGAAACAAACCCGGAAAAATGGAAAAAAATAGAACTATAAAAAACACGAACCAGTAAGTTTTCATTTTATAAAATATAAAAATGGTGATTACAAACCCCCAGTAAATTATATAAAAAAAAAAAATGCCTCCAGCGTTTTTGTAAAAATGTTAACTGAATAATCTAAAAAAAAAAAAAAAAAATTAAAGAAATATAAGAAAATGGAAGACCAATGATTACATTAACTATTGAAGAAATAAATAAATATTTGTCTGCAAAACATTGTCATTTTGTGAAAAACCAGTAATTACTATTGATGTGACTGAGGAGCCAATAATTTATTCGGTAATGGACCACGATTATTTAAATGGAAAAGGAGAGGCCCATTGTAAAAAAAAAAAACATTTAAAATATAGAAATCAAAATTTTGTTTCAGTTTACATTCATAATTTATCAGGTTATGACACACATTTATGTATAAAATATTTTGGAAAACATGAAAAGAAAGATAAAGATGATTTAGTTCCAAAGTCTTACTAATGTCTAAAAAGGTGTATATCCACACGATTATATTGATTCTGAAGAAATATTATTGAAACAGAATTATCATCTAAAGAAAATGTTACAGCAATCTAAATAAAACTGACACTTCTGATAAAGATTACGAATTTATTCAAAAAGTTTGGAATACATTTAATATTTAAAATCTAGGCAAATATACAGAATTATATAATATATCTGATGTATTAATACTGGCTGATTTATTTGAAAAATTTATAGATGTTTGCTCTAAGTCATATAAATTAGATCCATCTGGGTACTTTACATTTTCAATAATAGCTTGGGATGCACTGTTTAAACATACAAAAATTGAACTAGAATTATTCACTGACTATGACAAAATATTATAGACTGAAAAAGGAATTCGTGGTGGATACCTCTAATTGATTTGTTTTGAAAATCTTTAATTCCGTATGTTGTTATATCTGTGTGCAATGATTCTGAAATTTCAAATACTTCTGTAGACTAGTTGTATGTATATCCTTTTTCAAATAATTTTTTAGCTTTACTTATACGAACTTTATCCCCAATAGCAAATTTCGGTTTAGTGGTTTTACTTTTTTTTTCATATGTATTGAGGAGAATAAAGGCTTTATTATTTTCATTTACTTCAACAGGCTTCATTTTAATTTTTGTATGAACTGTGTTATTGTAATCACATATTAATTTTGGTAATACATCTATCCATTTATAACTTCTTTGTATAGTGAAATTCTTCTACATTTTTGTATTTTAAAGTTCTGTTAAATCTCTCAACAACACAAGCTTTCTTATCACTAAATTTTGGATAATATTTTGTTTTGTAATCACTCATTTATTTTCAAAATATTTTTTATAAAATTCTATTCCATTATCAGTTTGCGAATGGTTAGGTTTACGAGTGTTTCGTAAACTTTTGAATGCTAAAAGTAATATTTTCTGCAGTTTTATATTTAATTGGAATTGCTCAGGCTAAATTAAAAAAAAATATGAATAACAGTTAACCTTTATTTAAATCCTTTGTTGATTTTTTAAGTACCTTTGAGCTATCTTGAATCCGTTTCGACTAAATCTGCTTGACAGAGATCATATTTTCCAAAAGATAGAACAGCTCTTCTAGGATTTATTTTCGAGCTGGTTTACGAATTTAATTGGCAATCTCTTTTTTAATATCCTCACCGATAAATATATTTTTTTTGTACCACAACATCTACAAATACATTTTAATTTTTTTTTTACATTCTTTGTTTGTTCATATTAAATTTCCTCACTTGGGTTTCTTTTACATTTGAGACAGTACACCACTTAATATAATCAAGTTTTAGTGTTTTAAATATTTTATATGACATTTTGAGCCGTTTGAACACCCATTCAACACCACCTGTTTGTTCAACACCCGTTTGAACTGTTTGAACACCTGTGTAAACATTGAAAGACATTCATTTTATAAATTTTTATTCTATGTAAATGATAACACAAAACAAGGTAGAAAAACATTATTAAGAAGATGACAGCTGATTGAAAAATTTAAAGAATTCAATAAACATTACAAAGAAACTTATGAAAAAAAACAACCAATGATAGATGCAATTGATGATTTTGACAAAAATAGAGAACGTTACAAGTGAGAATAACAATTTAATTACTACACTTATTCCAGCTGTTGTGAAAGCAATTTTAGATATCACCAACACCGGAAGACACATCTTTTGAAAAGGAACTGTTTAAAGATGAACACTCTGATTAAGCATTTAAGCATTAGCAAAGGATGTAGTACCATTAACTAACTATTGTACAGCATTTATTGGTGAGAAAATAACATAATTTTTAAACAACTGTAACGACTATATTTTTGGGTTAAAACCTGCAGGCAGGAAGTAAAATATATATTGGTGATAGCGAAGTAACATTTAACGATATTAACTTATTACTAAAAGGAGACAATATACTGGAACTGATAGATTGTTGAAATTGTTAACACGTAAGGGTGTTTCAGAAAGTGACTATACAGATGCTGATTATTAAAACTACAGTAAAATATTTGAGATACAAATGCGTTTTTTTCTTTCAAGAAATTATCCAAATTCTGGAACGCTAAAATCTAGCAGAGGACACAAATGGAAAAATATTGTAAAACCAGTTAATGAATAGATTAAGGAAAAAAAACATTCTTTATTAATATCTGGTAGTGACATTAAAAATATACAAATCTTCCAAAAGAATATAATATATGGGTGGATATTGTTAGAAAACTTTTTGATTAACTCTTAGCTATATGTAGTGAAGAAAATGCTGGAAATAAAAATTATTACTATGAAAAAGTTTGAATAATGGATATGGTGAATACTAAATTTAGTGCTTTTGTTGTAAACAATCCTAAAGGAATTCCATATCTTACTCAAGTACACAGTTCCTCCTTTTGGGAATCAGAATATCACAGAAAAAGATTACAAAACAAAATAATTATCTCTTTACCATTCGAACTACATACTCCAGGATATCACTTTTTATGTCCCGGAACTAGACTTAAAAAAGATTAGATAGAAATGAAATGCTTTTTATGCTGCGGCTATGGAACATGATATTTCTTATCAGAATAATATAAATTTGGAAGAAAGACGTATATCTCATAAAGAATTAGAAAAAAATCGTTTAGAAGAGATATTGCTCCAGATGAACATTCAAACGGAAGATTATAGGCTGGTGTGACGGGATCAGCTATGCATATTAAGCGAAAACTTAGTTATAGAATAAAAATAAAACATTATTAAATTTTTTATACATAATCATATTAATTTTTTACACAGTCTTATTCAGTTTTAATATATACTGTTATCTTATTAAATTTTTATACATAATCTTATTAAGAATTTTTACATTATATTATTAAATTTTTATATTGTATTATTAAATTTTATACATAAATTAATATGAATAATATTGTATTTCAACTGTCTGCTGACGAGCTCAAAAAATTTAATATTGATTCTTTTTTATCAAATTAACTACTTAATCGTAAAAATAATTAGCTTAAATATGGTAAATTAATGTCTCTCACTCTCTTTATACCACAACTTAAGAAAATGTTGAAAGAGATTAAAACTGGTATTGGTTTAACAGTTCATAAAGGTAGATTATTACCAATACTTTTTGATGTATTAAGCACTTTAGGAGCATTAGCTAGCGGTGCATCAGCTGTGGCTAATACTGTAATTAATGACAAAAAGAAGGATTAAGAATTAGCAGAAAAATTTATACATAATTTGAAAATGGAAAAACTAGAAAAAAAGAAACTACTTCCACTCAGTAATTTTGATATTGAAAATATTAATAGAAAATTACGTATTAAAGAGTTTCGAGGCGTAGGCTATTTATGATTGATGAACTACCTAAATCTCCTCTTAAAATTTTTTTTGGGCTAGTTAATTTAGATATTTCTTAAAAATCTGGTACACATTCGGTTTGTTGTTGGAAATAACATAATAAAATTTCTTTCTTTTTTTTATTCTTTTGGAGGCAATCCTCCTTTAAAATTAGTTGAATACCTTAATGGTGAAATAATTTTTAACTATGACAGAATACGAAATTTTGATGATGTTGTTTGTGGTCATTTATGTGTGATAGAACTATACCAGATATCTCGTAATTTATAATTTTCTAAAATTATTTCTTTATTAATAAATAACGGGTATCTTTATAAGTGCGTTAACGAAATCACAAGTTGAACTTGATAATATTATTAAGAACTTAGAATCAACATATGTTACTTTTGCTTTAAAAACATATGTTAATACAGCTGTATCAAATATAAATTCTAAATATAATACAATAACTAAATATTAAGAATCAAAATATTACACTTTTGCTTTAAAAACAGATGTTGATATTACAAGTGTTTTGGATTTAATTTCTCGATTTGCAAAATGTTTTGCTTTTACACATACTTATCTTTCTATTTGCCACCATAGGCTTTTAAGGGTTGACGATGCTATTGATAAAATTGATGCAGTTAATAAGCAATTCTTAGATAAAGAATTAAATTATGCTAAAATAATAGTCGACACGGAAATAAATGATAAATTACAAATTTTACATAAAGACACAAGGGATAAATTACACCAATCTAAAATGTCAATTGATACAGAAATTAATTATTAAGAATATATTTTAAATAAAAAGAATAAAGGTTAACTAAATGGTTTTAGAAATAAAATAAAAATGTGATACATTTGCTTTAAAAATTAGTGTTGGTGAAAGAATTTCAATGGTTAGTTAAATAATTTAAGAATTAATTATAGAAATATAGAAATAAAATATACTTTGATTTAACTGAAAGTTATATTAGTGTTAATGTCCATAGGATTGTGTTAGTTAATGATCCAGTTGATGAAACAGAAGCTGTTAAGAAACAATATTTAGACAATGAATTAATTGGTAAATTACACGAAACTAAATTAGCTATTGATACAGAAATAAGTGATGAATTAAAAAATTTTAATCAGTCGCTTATAATTTATTGTGACACACTATTAAATATGAAAATTACAAACACTACAAATTATTTAAAAAAAAAAGCTAATAAATTACAAAATTATGATATGCTTGTAAATTATGATTATTTTCAAAGAAATATAATTGACATTATTCACATAGTTAGAAACTATAATGCGAAAGATGATAAAGTTTAATTAGATAAAAACCTGCCTGAACACAGTTTTATGATGGATAGCAAGTAGATGAGATTATAATGAAACCAGACTGTTATAAAAATGTTATCCAATTATATAAAAATTTGAAAAGAAAATCGATAGGCCCTTGTATAATTCTTTTGGTGTATTGGCTGGAGACGAAATATGTGTTAGAATATCGAATAAATATAATAGACGGTACATGTGTTTATAGACATAATTTTTAAGTTAAAAAAATTGTATAATAAATAATGGATATCTTTGTAAATGTTTCAAACAAATCTTGGATTAAAGAACTTAGTTATGATGAATATAAAATTTAAAAATCTGTAACACTCCCACAGTTCAATTATTTTGTAACAACTTAACAATAAAAAAAGTGATCGTTGGATAAATTTTTTCTTCCATACTTAGAACAAGATAATAATGTAGAATTTGAAAATAAACGACTAAGAAATGTATCTAATCCAATTGCGCTTTATGATGCTGTTAATTTAGAATATTATCAAAAAAAGTAATAGAATAAATATTATGCATTTAGTCGGAAAATGCAGTGAGATAGAAAAAAATAGTACACTTGGGTAGTAATCAAATTGAAAATATTTTTATGATGGACGGGATAGTAAATGAAATAAGAACCAAACCAAATAATTACAAACAAATTATTGAGTTATATCACACTGTTATAAATCATAAAACTGAAATTGAAGAAAAAAACAGATTTGTTAAAATAGTTTAATGTTAAAGAAGATTTTTTAATTAATTTTTTTAATTCCAAAAAGTTTACATGTACCAAATAATACTACTGAAATGGTAATGTTTTACAACTATCAATAAACTTTTGAGATATCCTTTAACTTATTGCTATGTTTGCCGTCATTTAACTTATGAGTCAAATCTGTATTAATAAAACAGTCGTCATTATCCCAAAATTTTGAACACACTTCTCTAAATGTTTCAAATGACATATCACCACCAACAAAATAGTTATGAATGTGTTTTAAGGTTTGTATCATCTTGTTGAGATATGATAAAAAAATACCGTTATCTCTTATTTGTCGTTTCGGTTCTTTTGAGTAAGTTTGGGCTAATTAAAAACAATCCATAATCGTTAAAACAATGATCGACATCAATAATTTCTTCGTTTGAAGAGAAAAAGTATGCTACTGGTTCATTAATTAATTTTATTGCAGCATCACTATCTTACCTTGAAGCAATATCTTTTCTTTGATTTAAACTTCTTGAACAAATATATAAAGTACCAAAATTCAACCATCCTGGGAAATATATAAAATTATCTATCGTTAGTGTCGTTTAGCCGGAAATCAAGCAATAAATATTATCAGATAAGAATTCCCCCATGACTATTTTTGAAATAATGTTCGAGTATATTCTTAATTTTATATTCTTATCCATCTGTATAGGTTTAGAATTAATTTTATTTATAACTTAAATTTTTCTATATTAATGAATAAAGTATTAAAGTTAACAGACAAGAAATCAATCGAAATTAAAATAATTCATTATCTTTTAGAAACAGAACATTCGGTTGGTTTAATTAAGTTTTACACAACATATTCAACACCTAGCATTACACAGCAAAATAATTAGCTATATTTTATCGTTCAAAATGAGGTAGAAAATCTAATCGAAATTTTTGTTGGTCAGTTTAATGTAGAAGATCTTGGAAATCTATTACAAATATTTCCCCATTTAACAAACGAATGCTGGCGCGAAAGAAAACAATAATATATCAATCAAATCAGAAAAGATAACAAACAGAGTAAAAATAAAATATATTTATGATATGTTGTTTGATAAATCAGGATATTAGTAAAATTTTAAGTTTTACATAAAATTAAGTCCTAGAAAATAAATAATCTTCATCGGGTTGAAACAATTAATTTTCATTGTAATTTAGTAATTTGCATGGTTTTAAAACATGACGTATACAATCATAGAGAAACTAGTATTATTGCTTAATTTAAGTATGGTGTTTCTTTTGGTGAAACAATTCAGTACGAATCAAATTATCCATGATGTTTACCAACACAAGCAGATAAACTGAAAAATATTTTGTTAGAAATAAAAGATGAAAATGAAAAATTAATTTACTTTGATTCTTTTGAAATAATTGCAATATTAGAAATGAAACATAAGTACACACTCTAGTGAATGTAATAACTTTGTTTTGTATATTTTTAAGCAAATAAATATGAATAACATTTCTATAGAAAGCGTAATGAAAGATTTAGAAAAGTAATCGTCAAATTTAACAGGCCGAATTTGGCAATGTTGTACTCGTCCTATGGACGCTCAATTTTATGACGTCGAATAATCTCTCAACATAAAAAATTATGAAGTTTTATTATTTCATTAAATTTATTAAATTCAACAAATGATAGAAATGTTAGATAACCCTTACATTGATCATATTTTTCATTTCGTTAGTTGTTCTGCTCGTGAAAAAAACGTTTATTTCAAAATTACAATAGCAGTTCAAAAAACAATATGAAATTAAATATTCGGGACGATGTAAAATTTGAATTATTTCACATGGAGTCATTTAATTGATTTGTTGTTTTAAATCCGTACCAGGATATTCACGAGTTTGAAATTGAATTTCATAATGGAAATAGCCATTTGACATTTAAATTTAGAGAAAATAATTAGTTTATAACCAATTTTTTTGTTTTTATTCTAGTCATTTGCACTCCTTAAATTTCAACAACTTGTTTTATCTCCTTTTTTACGGTTTTTTTGTAAAAGTGTCTTGATAGTAAAATTATGAACAAATTGCCTTAATATTTTAATTAATTCTTGAGAACTTATTTTTGTTCAAATTTTGAACACGACAAAGTCATTTATTGTCCTAGAGAAGGAATTTAACAGAGTCAACTGGCAAACGTTACTGGCAATTATGAGGGATAAGGGTGTGGATTGGAAAGATAGAAAGCTTATAACCGACCTCCTACACGAATCAGAGAGCCAGAATTATGACTGGGTACGAAATGCCAGGGGAAAGGAATATGGGAAGAGGTGCCAGACAAGGATGGCGTCTACCTCCTCTTTTGTTCAATTTCTATCTAGAGTAACTTATGGAGAAAAGTTTTAGACATCATAAAGGAGTAATTTTCGGTGGGAAGTAAGTCACAAAAGCACTTACTTTTAATTAAATTATACAGAAATGATATAGAAAATTGAGATAATATTGCTAATTTTTCCTTGTCATATAAAATTGTTTGCTTCAAAACGATTCAAAGTAAAGTATTGACATGCTGAATACATTATTTACTTTGTATTTAATATGGGTCTAGTAGTTTCGCCCCAAGGAATTATTCTGACCAATAGAACATTATAAGGTTTATTTTAAAAATCTTTTGTCCAGTTAGTCAGATGACATTATTCATTCTCCTGCCGATGCAGATACAGTAATTGTGTCATCTTGCCTAAAACTTGTATGTTGTGGGAGATTACACAGTTCTACTGGTCCTTATAAGTTATTCTGATAAAACAAATGACGTCTAATTGTACTGACTATAAAATCTATAAAATATTTATAACTGAGAACGAATCTTGGAGATCTTTGTTCCATTCTTCTTTCCTTCCATGTTGAGACAGGTTGCGATACAACGTCTGTACCATTCAGAAAGGGAAAAATAGGAAACTTCACCCAGTTTCGTAGTAATGTTGAGCTAAGAGAGAAAGTCAGTTTATTCAACAAGGTGAACGCTACACCCTAAGAAATCGTTTCTGAAGGGAAATCGTTTCTCCTCGCATTGTATCGCTGTGACGTTGCAGTCAAGCTGGACAACGACAGGCTTCGATTTTACATGCGAACAGTCGCAAAGCCGTCGATCATGTCTAATTTGACATAGCCATTCGTGTACCTACATCGTCTGCAGCAAGGCATTATTCTTACCGGGTGTATCACCAGGTAAGATACATCTATTTTACACTAGTCGTGGCAATTTTTTCTTTTAGTGTTTGAACAATTTTAGCTTAAACTTAAAATAAAAGCTAAAATTATACCACAATTCTGAACTGTTATACTTAATTTTATTTTCCTTGCTTCAGATTCAGTGTTGGAGGGGTGTGAAATTGCCTGAAACAGCATGGGACTAGGCAGTAAAGAGAGGCCACTTTGTACCTACTGCAGGCGAGAAACAACCAGCAAAAATTATATTTTACATGTTATTTCTTGCAACTGCAAAACTGGTTGCGAGAAGAACTGTTTCATTTGAAGTACCACTATGCAATACTGTCACATTCCATGTTACCCAGCATGTATGTTTGTGTGGGTATACATATA
The DNA here is from genome assembly GCA_003012365.1 of Medauroidea extradentata. Classification (NCBI taxonomy): domain Eukaryota; kingdom Metazoa; phylum Arthropoda; class Insecta; order Phasmatodea; family Phasmatidae; genus Medauroidea; species Medauroidea extradentata. Next base: position 31,416 of record PNEQ01092285.1, read on the forward strand.
GCAGGTCTGTACTTCAAGAAAATAAAAATTTTGTGGTGAATGACCCTTACCAAATAATTTCGTTGCAAACACAAAATAACTTTTGATGGCCATAAAATTTTAATGTCAACAACAATTTATTTTTTATGTTGAGAGCATAGATTTTTGGCAGGGTAAAAACCCAACAAAATAATTTGTAGATTCCGGAAAGCAAATTTATTTGTATATATGTATATATTATGTGTGTTTGCGTGAGTGCATGTATTATACATGTGTATATTACATATTCATGGTTGTACGTATCACTAAAAAAAACCTTCCTAAACATTCAGGGAAAAATTTCACCCATAAAATGAGTGGAATATCAACATACTTCAGTTTGAGAATGGAGCAACTGAAAAACATTTTAACTTTCATAATAGCTTATAAATTGATGTCGTAAATTAAAAAAAAAAATAATAATTGACTTGGTACAATATCTATAAAATGGTTACTTGAAAGTTTTAAATTGACAACATCCATTACCACTATTAAAACCTTTCAAGTAATCCTTGAACATCTTCACGATTAAGCTTAAAAGAATAAAATATAAAAACGAGAGGCATGTAGATCATGCCCCCATCTGTAACTTGTACGCATAAAATGATAGTGTCATTACTGTATTTATCGCAGAGACGAGAAGATTTAATGCCAATGCACTGATTTGTTGTTAACTTCTAGGATAAGGCGTAGTACTCGTTCCTGAGCTACCCATAGAGCTTCCGCACTTCTTAGCCTCAGCTCACGAAACAAGTCCACCAGGCGGCGACCTTAATTTTGTTCAGATAAAAGATTTTTATGGTTTACATAGTCTTGTTACTTCGCATCAAAGAAAATGTGATAAAATCACGAAATCATCAAGTGAAAAATAGATTATGATAATTTTAACGTGATTTAATGCAGTCAAGCATCTTCTGGGACAAGCGTAGTCACAAGAGATCTGACGCCATTTATTTCCGCCAAATTGCCTGCGATCGACCTTTATGAGAAGACATAATTTTCTTTCCAATATTTCATATTAAGTTTTTGTACGATACGACTTCCAAGATTGAATCACTTGACGTCGATACTGTGATTATTCTCCGATATAAATCACGCAGTGGAGCTAGACAGTGTAACTCCTTCGGCGCAGTCTCTTCGCAAGCTATGTCATTGAATATGTATAGGTAAATATGGGAGGGGAAGTAGGTGTACTAAGAGACGCAAGATGAGGACCAGGAGGATGAGTATGTGAAGTAGGAGTACGAAGGATACGAGTAGCAGGAGGAGTACAAGAAGTGGAAGCAGATGTAACAGGAGGAATAATATCAAGCGAAGAAGTGGGAGGAGTAGGAAGAGGAACAAGAAGGGTAGCAGGGAGGTAGAGCTGTAGTAGTAGTAGTAGTAGCCGAGAAGGGGAAGTATATATTTGGCCAGAGTTTAACACCGACGTAACTGAGCGTTGTTGAATATAAATAAATGCATAGCGCATCATAAGGGCATCACAGTTAGGACCGACCGACTTCTGAACTGGGTGCCCGATATGCGTCTGCCGAACCTTTGCAGAACTGGATGAAATAAAACCTCACAATGGAGAACTGACGTATTGCAATATGAGGATGAAACGAGAGTACATCGATAACACCTGTCGGCCTCATGCAAAAAATTCGGGACCGAATCCTCCGGGAATCAAATACTGAACTCATCGTGCCAACCGCAACTCAGTCAAGGATGTACTTGGTGACATGTATACATATCCGGCTGCCAAGAAGCTGATGTGCTGCCGAGCAAACGACACTCCCAGGACACACGTGCGGCCCCGTGGCCCAGATGATGGAAAGCTTTCGTGGCACGTAGATGGTCGCGAGAGCCAGCACTTGATGGGCTGCTGGAGAGAGGAAGGCGGGGAAGGGGGTGACCGTAGAAAATCAGTATTGTCCGAGCCACCCACGCCAGCCCCGCGAGGCGGCAATCAGATCCCCGTGGTCGGTATGCAGATCAGATAACGGCGTGCTCCGCGGGCGATACGTCGCGCTCATTTCGGCGTCGTCATCAATCAGCAGGGGATATTTGTCGTGGGGGGGGGGGGGGACCTCGCACCAGACTCCAACGTCGCGTGCCCCTCCGTCGTCCACGTGCCATGTGACCGCCCTCCTGGTCCGGCGAAACATTTCCGTCATGGGCGGGGCCTGTAAATCTATTCCTCCAATAGCACACACCCACACACAAGCGCACATTATGGCTACCTCATGCAGACAGATTTTGTGTAATGGGCAACATGCGTATGTTGTAAATATAGTTGCAAATGGCCTTTATGCGTTCTAGTCAACGAGCTATATAGTAAACATAGAGGGGCGGAAACAGCAATCTCCAAGGTTCTGAGGTGAAGCCCAATTGGACGTGGTATTTTGATCCTAGATAAAATGGTGGACTATTATATCCGGTCAAAATATGAGAGCGATTATGCTAACTTAAACATTATTACAGTATAATCTATTACAATAATTATTGGCACTTTTTTCCTGTGTTTAGCGGGAATTTAATGGAGCTATAAAGTAACGGATTTTATGCGAACATATGACGGATTTTCAATATAATGTTGGCCACACTGCTGTTCGCCATGTTTTCTAGGGTCAAAACAGCCGTTCAATTGGGCTTCACTTTGGAAGCGTTTCCGCCCCTCTGTGTTTTCTATATAGCCTAGCTCGTTGGTTCTAATGTACATATGAAAGCATGACTGCAACTTTTATTGCATAAAAATTGGTTCTTATTAAGTTTTCCTCAGTTAAAAGTAGCGGGTTACGAGTCCAGTATCACGTTGCCACGTACCACTTCCTTACTACTGGCGTGACGTCACTGTAAAAACTCGTCTCGCGCCTCTAGATGACGAGGTATCGCCTGCTGGTGTTACAAACGTTACAAATATTATTAAAACTTAAGGAATATCCGACAGTTTAATAAAAGCATAATTAGACAGCCTACCACGCGTTATACGGCTACTGCCATGATCCATCACTTCTGTTTTTTAAGATAATTACTCTTTCAATCCTAAACGAGAGCAGATATCGAACAACCGTTGGGCAGTTTTGTTAAAAACCGTGTATACTATGTTAACTAATTTTTCAAGACAAAATATAACCTACAATATTTTCAGTTAATTATGGAAATAAGGAAATTCCCAATAATGAACTAATTAACCAAATCTATCTAATTTTTTAACTAGAAAAAATAGCATACATAGATTTTTTTTACAAAACTGTGCAACAGTTTTTCGATATATGTTCGTTTTTAGGAATAAAAAATAATCATTATCGTGCAAGCAGTAGAAATGATGGATCATAGGCCTTAAATTACGAAAGTTAGTTTGCTAATATAATCATACACTCGTGATTTTTAAACAAGTAGCAAAGTAATCTACGCCAACAGTAACTTATTGTTACAATCGTAAATTTGGAAATGAACAAGCCAGAAAAGGCAACGACTCTTGCAATGTTTTTACTAAATAAATAGTTCCTTTTCAAGGTAGCCGCATCGTTGTTGTCGTGTTTGAACATAACCTTATTTTCTCTGTAGGCGCCGAAAGTAGTCTACAATTCCACTCCCCCTAATTTCAATGTCTGAACACGCAATTCAATGATGGAGAAAAACTTCAGAATTAATATGTTTATAATATAGTTTTCGTAATTACATGTATCGTTACAACATACTAGATACAACTATTTCTTAATTTCATGAAATTATACACATTAGTAGCCTATAGACGCATAATTTCATTGTATTTCCATTGCACAAATATTTAGTAGACTTGTATTTATTCATGTTTTACTTATACACATACTTCAAACGAATTTCCTGTAGCTAATATTTAACTCTTAACTGATTTTCTAGATATCATTTGAGTATTACATGGATGTACTGCACTTTGCGCGAGATTACAAAGAATTTTTTTACGAGAAAACAACTTTAACTGACTTTGTACGTCACTATAAATCTATGCCCCTCATATATTTTACGTTGCCCAAGTTGTCCATCGGAGAAGAAGAAAACTTTGGCAATCCTTAGTTAATTATTTGTTTTCCTATTGCACTTACGAGAGCCTGAGCCACAACGTTCTACGCAGGTGCCACATATGCATTTTTATTGCTGTTTTCTGACTTAACAAAAGCATCCTTAAGATTCAACGCACAACATTTTAAGCTATCTTAATCTAACTTAAAACCTAAATATTTTAGCTATATGACTATTAACAATTGTCATTTATTTGCCGACATAAAATTGTGATTTTAATAAAAAAAAAATGTTTGTAGAAATCATTATCGAAATCTATTAATCTGTAGTAACGAATAATACATAACTTAAACTTTTTGTAATGAAAACGTTTAAACTTATTGCGAATATGAAGCTTTGCGTTAATATTTTGTAGAGCATACATTATTAACACCCACAAAATTCACGTATATTTGGATTTGCTGTGAATTTACAAGCAAACGCAATAGGGTATTAAATCATTTACTTACATTTTCCCCAACAAACATTAATTACAATATATGGCAGGTCTGGTCTACCTGTAATAATCCTCCTAAATATTTCTCGTATCAATGTGTCAATATATAGCCTTGTACTACGTGCACGAATTCCCATTAAGCCATTTTTACTATCCTGTATTACTATAATGTTTACTTGGTAGTTTTATAATGTTCCTTTAAATTTTATGCTCCGATAAATGTGAAACTCACATGTAACATTAAAAAAAAATCATATTATCGTGATGGCATTCTGAATAATTTAAGGGAAGGAAAAAACAGCGTAGGCTGCATTGTCACATGTCATATACAGCCATATACGCTCGTACTCAAGCAGTTGTGTACACGAACAGATGTAATCTTTAGATTTTGGTGTAACTCATTAAAATCACGTTCGTTGCCGTGTAAGTCTACCGTCTCTTCACTGTCTCGGTGATATTTAGCTAATAATATATTATTTTCCGTGGTGTTAATTGCGATGAGTTTGTACATTGACTTATAATATATTGTTCCCTGTTTTTACGTGCTGGGAATGTGACTTGTTCCATAATCCCTAACTTAATCACAACTGTGACGATGAGATGACGTCACAATGGGATCTAGCGTTCCAAGTCAGTTTTGGCAGACGTTCAAATAATGATAATTTAATTTCGCTATAGCTTTCTTCGTGCTTATTTTTTTAGCAGTTACACTTTGCAGGCACAATAGAGTTTAGCATACAACCGTCAGGAAAAAACTTACATGTTTCCCATTCACGTACGTACGTACATAATAGCGCCAGCAATATCGTTTCAAAACAATATGTTACGAACATGTGAACCTATTTTCCTCAAACTGGGTACTTATTAACCCTGAACGTTACACTTGATCTCATACATCTATAAATATGACACATAGTAAAATACCTTTGTTTCTTCGTGTCATACTATCTTAAAACATAGGGGGATTACAACAAAAAAGATTACTTAAATCCAAATTTGGATGATAAACTGTTTAATTATAAAGTTTGGTTATAATCGTTTCAGCATTTCTTGAAATATTACAAAACGTTTTTATTTATTCCTGTTAAGATACCTCCCGAAATAACGAATCTACAAACAAAAATTAACTCAGATAAAATGTCAGAACATTAAACGAAGTTTCACAAGAAAATTTGTTTCAAATTTTTCAAATCGTACCTAAGATATAAAACAGCGATGTGCTATTTGAATGATTTTTGCAATGCAGTTGTGTTATAAACTGACGTGTTTTGCAGGATATACGCCAGCTATTGTATATAATCAGTAAAATACACCCGCTTATAATTTAAATAGCGCAAAAATATGAATGAGCAATATTTAAAAAAAAAAACATTTAAAAAAAAAACTAAAGTCTGTTAACATTACAGAGCACTAGTATGTATCGCTGCTGAGCTAGATAACATCACGAAAAATTATTCTTCAGGTATCCAGTGCAATAAAAAATAATTAAAAACTATCAAATTTAAAAAATACGAAAACAGTATAAACACAATACATAACAGTCATGACAACTAACAAGGAATTTTATGCGTGCTGATTTTGAAATAATTCTTAAAAATGGTTCATAAGAGATCTCGTGCGATACAATATTGTATAATTGCCCACCATTTTGAGATTATGAATATTTTTTTTAACAAAATACATTATAATTAAGTCCCCTTATTTAGTACTAATTGATGTTGGAACCATGTTTGATAAAATTATGCAAAATAGTTCCTTAGATATAACATATAAACAAAACAAAAATATAAAAAATAGTGGTTATTTTGAAAATGTGAACACGGCATGATCAAAATACATAAAAGTCAAGTTAACTTACTGAGTTATATATGTGTATAGAGTTTTTTTAAATATTTTAAATAATGATGTCTTAAGATATCTCGTGCGACCAATAACTGCGTATAAAGGTAATCATTTCGAAAACATGAATACGGCATTAACAAAATGCATATTCAAATTTGCTTATTATCTAATGTATTTGTAAAAAGTTCGATGATATTATTTTCAATGATTCAAAGGTTTTGAGTAAGACACGCAGACACACATACACGCAGAAAATTGGACGGGAAGATGCTCTCGTACTGCGAAAAGTAGGCAACAAATTATGACAATAGCTTTCTACAAGAATATGTCTTAACTATTGTGATGTGTGATTATAAATGCCTTATTAAATGCGTGAAGTATTATTCTGATTATTTTCTTTTTAGTGTTATATGTAAAATCGAGCATACAGATAACCTTGGCAGAGATACTAGTGTAAACAGGAAAGGAATCAGTTAGGGCCTGTGTAGAAGGCTCCATTCCAGGATTTGCCTGGTGTTATTTTGGAAAACTCGGTAAAATATAATTTAGGATGAATGGACCGGGAATCTAACTTGGGTTCTCCTGATGCTAGGCGAGTGTTTTACTATTACTCAAACTCTAAAATTTTGAAGGTCATTACTTCTTTCGATTGTATATAAAATTGACCAAGGTAAATTTTTCAGCTTTTGTGGTATATTAAAATTTGCCCAGGTTGGCAAATTATCACCTGAAATAATGAGAGGGTAAGGGAAAATAAGAACGCTGGAGTAATATAAACGAAGAATTGGGACTAGAAAATGAAAGGGCTATAACATTATGGGTAGGTGATTTTGTTTCAGATAGAAGCCGCACCTAAACTTCACTGAACATACACGCACATACTTTTTGTGGTATGGAAACCAACTTACAAGAGAAAAAAAATTGGAATTTCAAGTCCTATGACAGGATAGTAGCAGTGGTGAAATTCTACATGTCTGCTGTTTAAGTAGAATAATAGAGTAATATTAATAAATCCACGTAGCTGAATGCAATGCATGAGATAAGAATACGATTTATCTCTCAGCTGAATTTTTGATGGATTACTAAGATTATTACCAAGTGGCTATAATCGCACAAGCTTCCTACTTGTAGGATGAAATTTTGTGTTTTAGTATATTCTTCGTTTTTTATCACTAATTTCAGGGGTTAAAAACAGACTGTCAATAAATAATAGTGTTATATATTGTACACAAATTAACATTTGCCAAAGCTACAGTAGGCCTACGAATATATAATACCGGAAAATTAAAGAGGTATTCAGTTGGGTATTTGATATGCGATTATGAAACATCAACTGTTTGATAATATGATTTGCTAACAAATGACTGTATACTGCAAAAAACTTCCTAAAATATTTAGGAAGTAATTAACTTAAACGCAGTACGGGACAGTTACCATACTTACGCCTTGTAAATTTGCAAACTTTTACAATTGTTACAAGACAAGTCTGGTAACTTTGTAGTATACATTTGACTGTTTTACAAAAAAAAAGGTTTAGTAGTACTACCATGGATGTCTGCGAAAATATTCTATCATACCTACTTTCTTATCGCTCCTATACGCGTGTGTGGCAAATTTACGAACCATTTTTTAGAGTGTACGGCCTCGCTGAATGTTCTATTAGAGAGTTTTTAAACCGCACGGCTAGCTGCAGTGGGCGACTGTTCGTTCCCAAGACATAGCGTCGATTACTGTACCGAATCGAACCACCCACGACGAGAATTAAAGCCCGAAGATTGTATACATAAATCACGTTCTTCTCCTGAGCTTTCTGAGATGAGTTAAAGCCGGGTTTCCTCTTCAAAGTTGCGCCGTGCACGAAAACAAGGACAGTAGAAAATAAAATGCGGTTTCACGCAGAAAGAAAATTTTAACCTTGGCTCGCTTCCATTCCGAAGAGAGAGGGGGGGGGAGGGGGGAGGACAGAAACGTAGAAAATTTTAGTAGTCTATGAATTTTAGTTTTTCCCAAACTGAACTTCAGACCCTGACTTTGTTTGTTACCCGAATCGTTTATATTTGATGTACAGAATTAAAACCGCCAGCAAAATTAGTTAACGTGTAATACATAGTGGTATATTAAAATTCAAGTAGGCCACATGATAACGTTTATAGCATAGTTACAGGTCTAAGTTCTCAGTAGCATTGTAGACAAATATGTACACATATTTTTAAATATAAATTTATAAGTTGGTACTTGCTTTGCTCACAGCACTGAGATTATATACATACATGGGAAAACTGCCCAATTTAAGTTAAAAGTTTCTTTAAATAAGTATATCGTAAATAGACCTGACAATGTATCCCATATGTGAAGTCATTACTGTGTTAACCTAACGCTGTCTTCGAAGAAATAAATTACCAATTCACAAAATGAATTTTTTAGGTAATGTCAAACGTAATTGTTGTTTTGATGTTTGATATTTGTTCACGCACAGCTTTAAAAAGTTTAGTTAATAAAATAACTACAATATTATTTAATGTGTACGCATTACCGTTTTATCGACCAAAAAAACCACACGTTTTGGCCAAAGACTACGTATGAAAAACAGTTAGATCTGACCTAACCACTTACATATTTTTCACAAACATACGTGTGTTCATCCGACTTGGCGTTGATCATCTAATTGTTATGTGAGTTATGCGTATAACGTTTGTACCAAACAATATTAAACAGAGCCTAAAGTCTCTGCGACTTCTATATACCTTTCATTTCAACTTGTTACAATAACGATTTTTACGATGGAGCTAACATGAAATCTTCTAGGCTGCCACTTGCTGAAAAGAGTGTGCATGCTAGATACACTACGAAATATTAATTGTTGTAGGTACCATGTTTCTGTTCAAATAGAGACACAAACCAGTTTGATTTAGTACTAATATGGAATGTTCTTACAACAATCTGTCCCGCAGCAGTAACAATATGTTCTGTTAAAAAAAGGTGTCGTTTGGGCCTTATACAGAACAAACAGTCATAGGAAAATTCCAGATAGCGCTGACAGTAAAACAAGATTACTGCCAAATTTGAACCGTAGCTTGGTAACACACAACATTACTTTTTTCTCAGTGCACCAACTTTGTAGGTAGTGGTCACTCAAAAAAATGGCAGTTGGAAGCCGAATGTGGTAGCAAACAAGGACACGAAATCTACAGATGTCTACTTTCTCTTTGTACCTCAAGTCCTACTTTCCTTTTTAGCATGTGCTTAGTGTTCTTCAGCGAAGCACCCGCCGCTCCCCATCGTCGACGGTCGAGGGCCCTTGAAGACGTTGGCCCGTGGCCGTTGGCGGGGATGTCTGAGGCGGACTGTAGACGCGTTATTTAAGCATGCATGACGGCACACCTGGCCTGGTATTGTCTCAGTAGCTCGGGTGAAGAAGTCAGCAGCCCTCGCAGAGACGGCCACTTCTGCCGGGAACAACGACGTCTACTACCACGTGCGCGACAGCTGCTTCCTTCCCCTTCGTGGTACTCGCGTGCCATCGTGTGTGTGTGCGTCTGTGGGTGCGCGATCGCTGTCCTCGAAGTCCAGCCAACCCCGCGTCGACGTACTGTGCTCCGTCGTCGCCGAATGGTCAGACCTCTCGCCTCACCAAGGCGATCCGGGTTCGATTCCCGGTGTGGTCCATCCCGGGATTTTCGCATGTGGGAATCGTGCCGGACGATGCAGTTGGTCGGCTGGTTTTCTCGGGTATCTCCCGTTTCCCCCGCCCCTTCACATGGTGCTGCTCCATACTCACCTCATGTCACTCCTCACCAGAGCTACAAACGTCGATGTTAAGCGCTGACCAATAATCTCTCACTCACTCAACCGCCACTGCGTGCTGCTGTTGGTTGACGGTCAGCCGAGCACGTGTGGATTAAACGCTATTTTCAGTTTTTCTGCTGCGACAACCTCTTACGATGAGTAGGGGTCGGTAGTTTTGTGGCGCGCTAGGCAGGTGGTGTAACCCAACATAATGGTCACTCAAGCTTCGAAATTTTTTACTATTATTTATTAACATGCTGAACACAATGTTAACATTTACAAACACATAACACCAACACTAGGCACTGTATTTATATTCAACTAGCAGTCCCCCGCGGCTTTGCTCGCGAGTATTATTCATAACTGAACATATTTCGCGAATTCAATGACCTGTAGGCTAGACTCAATTGTACTATACCTACGGATTATGCCCTGCAGGTAATTGAATTCGCGAAATTTTCCAGTTCCTACGTATACCATGGTTCGTCGCCAACTTCAAACTTAACTTTCTTTCTACTAAACACAACCGGGGCTTACATACAGTTTATAACAGCAGTCGAAGTATCAACATTACAATTAATAGCAATGGATTTCCAACACACAATATTACGAGGGTCTATACCACTTATGTAATTTATGATACCAGAACTAGCAAGACCACTTTTCTTATGAAAACACATTTGCAACAAGCCACCACCAAATCTTGAAAGAACTCCTTTAAAATCAAAGCGGTACAACAAAGACATTAACACAAAACTTTCTTCTGCAGCAACCACTTAGTATTTAACTTCTCTGGATCAACTTCCTCGTTCGCAGCATCTATTTCAAGTGTCAAGATGTTCTTGAAGACCTTTCTTGGAAAGAAACGCCTTCTTCTGTAGCCAAGACGAGATGCCATACCATAGAAGACACTACAGAAGAAGACGCTGCTTTCCAAGAAAGGTCTTCAAGAACATCTTAACACTTGAAAAATGCTGTGAACGAAGAAGCTGATCCAGAGAAGTTGAATACTAAAGTGGTTGCTGCAGGAGAAAGTTTTGTGTAAATGTCTTTGTTGTACCGTTTTGGTTTTAAAGGAATTCTTTCAAGATTTGGTAGTGGCTTGTTTCAAGGCCTTACGTGCACACCTGCAGTTTTGTTTGCGGTAAATTATGGGATTATTCTAACTCTAAGATACTTGTGGCCCTGCAAAACATAGACGTGTGGTGTTGCAATAACCTTGTTCTGATTGGCACAGTCAAATGAGAAACGTCTCTGCACAAATCCACACTGTCAAAAAATATGGAAAACAGCTGCAGATGTGCATGCAAGTCTTCAAAACAAAGTTATGTAAAAATATTTCCTCGCAAACTTATTACCTCTGCCTATTGTCTGTCCATACTACGGTAAGCACTTTCTAATACGGCTTGGCCTTGTGTGGAATAATACCTAAAACATACATGTTGCCATTGACATAACATTTTCAACATTTGAGTGCCACACAATCTGTACTTTTTCATGATTACTTAAGGGCATGGGTGCATGAAAACCAGAAAATGGTTTAACGGCACATGATTACTTTTAGAGTGGGCCAGGGTGCTGAACTGCGTAAAGTTGCTTGTCCTGACAACAACATTGGTAGTTGCAACTGCTTTCATGAGCGGTCTGTGAGGACATTGTTCACGCGCACTTTCAGAACTCCGGCTCACGGACACGTGTTTTATGTGATGTCGTAAGAAGCGAGGAAAAGAATTAAAACATAACCAAATTATTAACATAAAAACTTCATTTCATGATTTCAAAATCTTATTATTACCGATTTATCGAAACAGTTGTTGCCTATAGTGTAACGATATTGTGTGTAATTGAAACATTTATGTAAAAAACATCATTTCACTATAAGCAACTGCTGATTGGTCTGATCAGCAATATAAGTACTTCGAGTCATAAAGTAAAGCTTTTATTTTCATTCTCTTCTTTACACTTATATTAAACTAGCTGCCCCTTTGCGGCTTCGCCCGCGTGAAATATAGAAAATAGTAACTAACTTTTAATTACGTATTAATTGACGGTGTTACTAAATTCTCTGTATATCTTTAAAACAACAAATACAAACAACTTTATCCAGTCCACTTCGCTGAGCGTACTTTAATTGCAGAACATCTTTATATTTAATTCATCTTTATTTCTCTATAAAATAGCTGCCCGGCTGCAGCTTTGCCCGTGTGAAACTATGTAATGTAAACAGTAACTCTGTATAAAATATGTGATGAAGGCATTTATCAGCTAGCGTACTCAATAACAGTGAACTATAAATTGTCTTAGCTCAGTGTAAAGAGCGCGCGCAATAAGCTCGTATGATGTCATAGTAATTCCCATCGCAAAGTCTTGCACGTGATACGATCCCGTAACCCCACCCCTCCCACACCACAAAACTTATACAATACCTGAGTGAATGCTTAAATGCAGGCCGTGATAATTCTTTCGTATGTACAGGCTACAGTCCAAAGAGGTTTTATTTATGAGTAGGTTGGCAAAAAGATACAACTGTTGAATTATTTCTCCATGGTCATTCATTTTTTTCGGGAGACTGTAACATTTTACTGCTTTTTACGTCCTTAATTTTCGAATTACATAAAACCCTGAATTTTATTTATAGATAATTACATAAGCTTCATTCTTATCAAGAAATTTTCTCGGTATTTCAACAGGTTTAAGCGGTACAGATGATTATTCTAAAACACATTTTACTTTTTAAACATCTTTCAAAGATGAATTTCGAAAAGTCCTGAAATTACTTCTGTGATATTTATGTAAGATTTATTTTAAAGCAAAAACCATTAAAATTTTTACACTGGTTTAGGAGATAAGTGGGATTAATTAAAAACAAACACGTATTATTTTTTAAGAGCTTTCAAAGACGAATTTCGAAAAATTCTAAAAATACTTTTTAGATATTTACTTTAGCATCATTTTAAAGAAAAAAATTACCTCAATATCTGAAGTGGCTTAGGAGAAATCATAGATTAATGTAAAACACATTTTACAGCTTTTCACCCCTTAATTTTCAAATTTCGTAAAATCGAAAAATTTGCAAATATGCATTTCTTTGGGCAATATTTTGAAGTTAAAAAAAATATGATTGTTTTTCTTGTTAATAAGATATCCGGGATTCTTTGAAAACACATTTCACCCCCGTTATTATCGAATTTCGAAAAATCCATTCTTAGTGGGTGCCTATGGGGGAAGGGGAAGCTTCCCTCAAAATTTCATGGTTCTAGGTCCAGCGGTTTGGGCTGTGCGTTGATAAGTGAGTGAGTGAGTAAGTGTGTCAGGACACTTCATTTTATATATTAAGACTAGCAGTCCCCCGCGGCTTTGCTCGCGAGTATTATTCATAACTGATAATATTTTCTTTAATTAATTGAGAAAACCTCTTTGTTCACCAGATTGGTACTTCAGTAATCAAGTGTTAGAATGTCCAAGCTGCTAGTTGAGCTAACTCTGCACCTGGGCCTTATTTATGTCACTGCAAAGTTGACGTTGTGGGGTACTTACAGACTCTTAAATGTAAGATGTTAATCGAATGAAAAACGTCTCATTTACACTGTGCATAACTACTGGTGACGGTGCCCTCTATTACATATTTTCAAAATATTCACTTGAAGTTTACTGCCATTAGAAAGTTTTAGTGGGAAAGGGTTTTCCCGGAAACGTATTTGGTGCCCCAATCTTGGGAGTAGTGAGATAATATATTATGTGAGCTGATGTTGTCGAGGGACCTAAGTGGAAAATGAGCTGCATAATCCATTTTATCCCTTTTAAACTACTACATGCAAATTGCACTAATTCGATCTGCTTTGCAGTTTTTGTGTGTCAGAATTGAACGTTCGCACGCAGCTTTTAACGGAATTCGAGCCAAAACCTCCCGTAATGTAGACATGAGCTACAAACAACTGCGTCACGTAACGTCGAAATAATTCATGAAATTAAATTAAATTTAAAAAATTAAATATTCATGTACTGGGCTCATACAGATTGTACAATACCACGTCTCGATATGTTTCTGTAGTGTGAACTCCTGTATAATTTATTTCTCGCTGGTCGTACTTGTTTTTCGGATCGTTTACCTTGAGACTTCATTCTTAATAAACAAGTTATTTCGTAAAGTAAGAAAACGTACGCCTAATTTTTTAATACTCACGTAAGCATCACTCTGACACGAACAACACCTCAATATCTCTACTGGTTAGATAGATATCATGGGTTGATGGAAAACAAAATTTGTTCCTTTTCACCCTTTTGGGTGTCGAATTTCAAAAAATTTTAATTTCAAATCTTAGACATTTGTATAAGTATCCAATTGAAGTGCAAATCACGACGGTAGCCCGTTCAGTCGAATCAAAATCAATCATTTATAAAAATCTCATATGACCCCTGCACAGTACTGAGAGCTCGAATTTCGAAAAATCTAAAAACCATTTTGCGATTATTTTTCTAATCATCTTCCAGAAACAAAAATTAACTGTATATCTCGACAAGTTCGATAGATATTGGGGATTTACCTAAAACACATTGGAGGTCTTTTCACCTCCTAAGAGAGTGAATTTCGAAAAACCCTTGAATCACGTTTTAGAATACTCAACTGGTGTCTCTTGGACGTGGAGAACACGACAATAGTCCGTTGGGTTCAAGATATATCGACAATTAATTAAAATCACATTTCATCATTTTTCACCACTTTTCACGTCCTTAGGTGGGGAATTTCGAAAATTCGTGAAATTACTTTTCAGGTATTTGAGTAAGTATCTATCTTAAACAAAATTCACGTCACTATATTAAAATCAATGGAATCGACATATATCGATGTCAATCGAAAACGCATTTTACCCATTTTTTTGCCTCTTTGGGGGTGAATTCGGAAAATATATTTTAATGATATACGGGATATTTTTAATAGGATCAATCTAACGCTAAAAGCACTTCGATATCTCGATTGGTTCGATAGATATAGAGGAATAATCGAAAACACATTTCAAGTATTTTCACCCCTTTAAAGAATTTCGAAACGTTTGGGAGTCCTGTTGTAGACATTTGTATGCGTAACCAATTGATGTAAAAATCACGATGATAGGCTATTGTGTTTCAGTAATATAGACGATTCATAAAAAACATATTTTGCCCGTTTTTACTGCTTGGGGGTTGAATTTTAAAAAATCCTAAAAACCCCTTTTTGGGTATTTACGTAAGCAACATTTTGAAGTGAATACTATTTCTCTAGCCCTAAGGGTTCTAGAGATATTGATAGTTAATCGGAAACGCATTTAAGGTCTTTTCACCACCTTAAATGTTGAATTTCGAAAAATCCTTAAATTGGCTAATATGCATTTTTATGAATGTCCTATTAGAGTAAAAGTTACAATGATAGACCGTAGGGTTTGAACTCTATCGATATTTCTTCGGAAACCCATTTCACTCCTTTTCACTCCCTTAGAGGTCAAATTTCGAAAAATCCCTTTTTAGTGCTCGCCTACGACCTGAGGGGAATACCAAAAAAATTTTCACGATCCTAAGTCCAATGGTTTGGGCTGCAGTTTGATATGTCAGTCAGTCAGTTTTCATTTTTATGTACAGAGATTACATAAAACACGAGCCGGCGTTCTGACAGTGTGCGAATTCCTCACAAACGCCTACGAATTGTAGTTTTTACGACATATAACTTTATGTAGGTAACCACAGTGGCCACTCTAAAAGGAACGATGTGCGTTTAAACCATTTTTCTGTTTTCCGTACACCAATGTCCTAAAAGGTGCTTCGTTCCAGAGGTTTCGTCTAAGTCTTAACACCTGCAAGCAAATCAGTGTTTTAAGATAGTGGGAATACTAAATACCGTGACATACGTTTAACATTACTTTGTTTTCTAAATGCGACGGCAGGAGGATATTATTGTACGTTATTATATATATTATCATATGTAGAGACGAGTACATGTCGCGTTGTTTGACGACTGGCTAGAATTCACTGTCATATACTTACACAAACACACAACGTGACGTCATTGGCTCCGGGCTTTCATATATTTGTGTGCTTGTTCTATAGTGGGAATTATACAGTTCGTTTTACATCATGGGTACAAAAAGTAATTTAATCGCTCTACATAAACTGTCTGTCAACAACGCGAGTCAGATGTGCACACAGTAACTTGCAGTTAAGTTTGCTGTAAGATGATAACGCGAAATTAGCAGGTCTCTATTCATAATGCCAATTGTTTTGTGCTTCATGCTTTAGTGTTTTGAAAACCTGGCGTGTTTCGTTTTACAGCGACTTTACCTACTCTCGACCAGGGAAATCATAAGTTGGCCCTGAATCCTTTCACGTGACTTAAAGGAAGCTTGAGAACTTTAATCGGGCGTTTTTTCAAATGCTTCAAGCTGAAAATTTCCCTTACCGTAGCTATCTTCGTAACTTACTATAAAAGCCATTTAGAAGTTCCCTGAACGAATTCGTCTTAGTTAAAAAAAAAACTGTAGTATTTCGAACGACGCAAACATATTGCAACTTAGCCTAACCTAAAATAAGCCTTTATGTTGGTATCGCAAGCTATTATCACGTGTAGTATAATAGCACAACGATATTAGTAGCTGAATAATAGGAGGGTCAACAGATCTCTCTATTTTTGCGCTGTTAATCATTGTGAATAAAATTCGTGATTCCTACAACAGTTTATTTATTGACGTGATATCTCCTAACAAATTGACTCTCGGTGTAAATATCTGAAGGATTTTAACATCCCTGAAAATAAAAGGCATATGAGCTGGAAGAACTAACACGACCATTTCTTAAAATACTGCACTTCTTCAACAAAACTCATAATCTACATCCATTTTCGATACTATAGTTGCAGAGTGTACTTCAGCCACCAAAGTCGAGTTCATTAGCAACTTTGCTGAAAAGCCTCGTGCATAGCTTACTTAGTGTAAAGTTTCTTCTTTTAAGTAAAACATTGCGGATTTTCTTGACTTTGTTACTTGAATGTAATAAAGTTAAAAGTTAATATGATTGCTTTGGAGTAGTTGCCAATTATTTACTCTACTATGTAGAATGAAGACTTGACTTGACAGTAAGATCAGTACTACCCCACATAACCTAAGACAATTACTTCTTTACAATATACCATATATTTCTCTACAGCTACCACAATGAACAGGAAGGAACATATTAAGCCTACATAAAACCCACTTTAGTCCAAAGTAGTTATCCTTTCAACCTGTAAACAACCGCCTCCCCCCCTCCAACGAATCAATACAGTGTAATCTTTATATTTAACTTTGTATAAACTCTCAGATATATTTTTATTCACTTATTTATTAATCCCTATAACTTTTCTCTGTAGCGAAGCCGTTACTGTAAAGCCATTTTTAATAGTTTGTAACAGTGGTTGACGCCAATCATACAAGCACTGGCGACGTTGTCTGGTGCGGCGTTGCTAGGTCGAAGACCGTCTCTGGCGGTCAGTAGCCTCGTGGTGCTGGTTCTTGTTGGGCAGAAGGGGGAAGGGGTCGTTGGTCAGAGGCACTCTCGCCCCTTTGTAACCCAATATTGGCACAGCCGCGCGCGCACACACACACGCACAGGGCACACCTGACCTGCGTGGCGGGACGAAGGCCCCAGCTGCCTTCACAGGGTCGCAGATGACCTCCCCTGGGCGCGCTGACCGCCCTACCGGCAGGTGGGAGCCGAGCCAGACCTTCATTTCAGCACTCACCATATACCAGCTAAAAACATGTACATATATCAAACCAGCAATTAAAAAAAAAAAAAAAAGACCAAATTACAAACAGCAACAAGAAATAAGACATAAATAAAACAATATCAAAGATGGATGGTTAAATTCTTTTAGATGCAATATAGACTGCTTGGATGTGACAAAATGACAAACAGCATACTAGAAATGAGACATAAATAAAACAATAATAAAAATGGCTTGGTAAGTTATTTTTATTTTTTTACGTTTCAATGTAGACTGTTTGGACGTAATGATAATTAGACCTAATACGAATAGCACCGTCCGTGTATTATCATTGTCAGTTTTATTTATCATTAACGTCTTATATCAACACTCACTGTTTTTTACTATGCCTTCTACCTATGCCTATGTATTTATTTATTGTGATAAAATTAAGAATCTGTGTTTGGAGTTTGGTTAAAAATATAATATGTATGAATATTGTATTAGATTAAGTTATATTTAAATACATCAAGCTGTCAACCGAACAAGAATTGAGCCTTGTTGTGTATAAACTAAATAAATACATTTACATCGCAAACACTCCCCTATAAGTAAGAGAATTCCAGTCTTACCAGATAGTCATAGTTCAAATACATACTGATGATAGTATGTAAATAATGAACATCAGCATTTGGGTTGAGTACACAAAATAATAATACCACATCCCCAGCCCTAGGAGCGGTGCATCACTTCCAAAATACTGAGATAAAAGCTGAAGTGCTAAAAAATTAATAAATAAAAATAGAAAGACTAAAAAGAGACTGAAAGATACTAAATAAGTCTAACTTTAACATGCTTTTCTTAAAAACACAAGTAAAAAGAAAGAGTGGTGTATGTGTATGAGTTAATTAACACTGGAAGAAAAAAGTCATAATTTTTTAAGTTTTCATTATTTTGAACCGCAAAGTTAAAGGAATCACTGGGTTCACTGAACAGGCAAACATATGCTCCTGGAGTATTCTCGTGATACTTCTTTGTCTGCAATGATTTATTTTCTAGCACGGATATTTTTTCCCTAGACTGTTCAACTTGATTCGCCGTTTCTTCTGTTACTTGTGCTAATTTTTATCTTCCTCTTGCCTTTTTATTTCTTCGTGTTATAGCCTCATTCTTCTTATAAGTGCAGTGTGTAATGTTTATGTGCACTCTGCCCTATGTTAATCAGTTTTGATGTCGTGTCATAGGAGCCAGTTCTGGTTTGTTTCCAAAGGCCTTCAAAGTATCATTGATTTAGTTGGAAATTGTATGTACTATTCGTTCACTACTGGAAGCTTTGTCCTTTTTCAAAGTACATCTTGATATCGACATACGTCTTTCGATTTCTGCATTCCCGTGTGATAGAGTCCATGAAAACTTGATAACGTTTGTCAATTCTTGACATTTTCTTTCACCTGAAAAATGGGCTTCCTTACAAATATCATTCCATAATTTATAAACTTTTCCTTCGAAATTTGGTTTGATCTCCAGGTGCAACATATTCCATTAGTCAGTAAGCAATATTTTTCTACCCATAGAAACTACATCTGGGCAGATTTGATGTTTTGTTCAAAAGAATAGTTCATAGGCGAGCGCGGCAGTAAACCTTCTGGGGTGACAACTATATCTAGAGCCCGATATGTAGATCACCTCTTTAAAAAAGAGGGGGAAGGGGGTGTTCCTCCTTGCTGGAAAGTTTCGATTTTAAAATGTTAAATAGAGGTTACTTAAGCAGTTTTTCTATATCAATTTTAAATATGCCGATAGTAGGAGCATTAATATTTTTACTAAACATATTTTTATAATATTGGTAGTCTTTTTAATACGTTTAAGTAAATTATGGAAAACAATCTGTAGTCAGAAATATTTTAAGTAAATATTGATAGTAATATTGTGCTTTTAAATTTAACTATTTCTTTGATATTGCTAAGGGTTGTTGTAATCCTTTAATTTGCCCACTCTATTTTTTGTTTGCAGCTGAGTTTGTCAAGACTAAAACTATAAAACTACTTTCTACGAATAACAATAAGCTGGGGCACTGACTTATTTTTGCTTGTTTTTGCATTATGCTGCAGGCATTTTAGAAGTACTAAGACCTTTAAAGAGAATGCTGTAAAAACAAAATACTGTTAAAATTGAAACCTCTGTATTACGTTTAATATGTAATGTTAATATAACATACACACAACATACATAAAAACATACAATATTTACATATATTAAAACATTACTTGTGTTCCGTTTGAATATGCCTACATTTTTCAGTCAAACCCAAAAATCTTAACTCGTCTTTCATTCGAAAGCACATATTTCTTAAACTATTTTACTCATAGCCAAATTCTCTAAAATATAATGTTGCACCAGTTATATGGTTGAGTCTTTTTTTAGTCATGATGTTGCGAAGATAACTATTCAGCCTTCGAAGTGCTCTAAAAAATCTCTCTTATTCACAAGAGGTACTAGGTACTACGAGTAGTATTCTCAGCAACACTTCAATGTTTTTTTTTAATTGACCTGAAAAAGTAATATAATTGATTTACGTGAACAATTTTTTTATATAGTAATTTTTTTTGTGATAATAGTTTTGTTAGCACTATGTTATCAAATGTAGCTTTAAAATTTAAATGATTTACAAAAAGATAAATTTTTCTCAGCGATTAAATACGTAATTTTCTTTTTACTGGAGAATAATACAAACCAAACTATAAAAAAATAAGGGCATAACACGGGGAACGAAATGTCAGAAGTAGTGTTTTACCAGCGCACTTGGAAAAAAAAATATGCTGTGAAAAAATTACAATATCAAGATATAGTCTATCTCAAGTAAGAAGTCCAGATTTGACAATTACCTTCTGAGAAAAGGGTCTGTAAACAGGATTGCAGAGGTCTTGTTTTTCCAAGAAGCCACAAGGGGTTAAGGACAACACAATGTAGCTGTTAGGCACATTTCTCACAAAAGAAACGTCAAAATCTGAAACACTTACATGAGACAGACTATAGAAACATCTTTACGGATGACAGAAAAATGCAGTAGAAGCCCACAATAACGTGACTATTGGGAGACATGACATTCCGCGTAACGTGAAGTGAGTAGAACATCACACACTAACACACCGAGTAACCCAATAGTTTAGGTGAGGGGGAAAGTGGTACATTATTGCTTGGCTGAGTGCCGCGAGGTTATAGACAATGTGAGATGTAACTGTCTGCCGCGTGGTCAATTCGTTTCATTAAGGACCCTTCTACATAAGATGAAACTGCCCTGCTGTGTGTTACAAAGGCATGCTGTACATTTTTGTATCAATTTTAGAGTAAAATTATTTTTGAAGTAAAAATCCACAACATTTTTACATAACTTTTTTTAAGGGGGAAAGTGTCCCCCCCCCCCCCGGCAAGGCACACACATGGAAGGGTTCAAACATTGAAGAGCTTTATACAATTCACGGTGAGTTGGTTGTTTTCATATTTTTTCTTTTTTACATTACCATTACCTTCCGTTAATAAAAACCTGTTAAGCACATTACCAACGTGCGTGTGTGTGTGTGTGTGGCTCAAGAAGTGTGCGGTCCTTCCACTGCGTTGTCGGTGTGTTTGTACAAGTATATTTGTATATGTTATTTTTTTCTGTCCGTAAAGTCATGGTGCACCTTTGACCAGACACAGGAAATCAACGAAACAAGACAGAAATGTGAATACACGCGACGATATTCACGTTGCACTTTGGTCACGAATTCGAATTTGGCAAGCCACAGAACACGCTGAACTTTACTGTGTACCATCCACATCTCAACTGGCGTTGGCGTGAGCTGATCTGCTGCTGTGCAGATCATGGATTTGCGTCTCACCTGTGTACCCTCCCCATACGCTATGTATTATTATTTATCACCCGTGTGCGCACGCGTGTGCACATCATACTACAGAAACTTGGAGAGTTTTCGTTATATTTGGTGCAGATTTCACATTTCTATCTTCTTTTGTTGCTTTCCTGGGACCGGTCAAAAGTGCACCAAGACTTTACGGATATACTGTATATAATTATAGTGAACGAGCTAATGAAATCCTCTAGGCAAGGTGAAGGGAAGAGGCGGGGGCAAGACACGTAATTTATCATATTTAATAAAGCAGTCGCAGTAGATACTGTAAGTTGTGTTAGGCGACGAGGACGTAGATAACTGGAGCAGCGAGTGATACGAGCCTTTCCCCCGCGCATGTCGTGACGACGCGCGCCGTGTTGTCGGCGAAGGTCGGCGGACATCCGGCACGGGCGGCGGGTGGCCGGTTCCCTGTCCCAAGGCCGAGGTTCGTGTCCCTGGCGCCACCTCGCCGCGCCGGACCAGTGTCCCGTAGATCGTAGTACAGAGCCGAAACTCTCTCGCGTCCCGTCTTGCTGCTCGCATTCATCTCTCAGCAACTGTAACTGCAGCTGGGCACCACCTCTGACGACGACATCCCCTTCAGGTATGTGTGTTTTTATCAGAAGCGGCATCACCTCTATTGTTAAAACTATTCATTTTCGTTATAACAAATTGAAGGTGTGACGAATAACCGGCAATGTCTCCTTACAGAAACATTACACTTTACGATTATAGTCGCTTCGGGATAAAGTTAATACTCAGAGAGTTCTATTTGCAACCAAATTCGTATCTTTCCGCGCACCTCTCTGGACACATCACTTAATGTTTGCGCGTGTAAGATAAATTGTTCGGTCGGTAGGAACATAATGCAGTTTGAAAAAATAAAGTTTATCATTTATCTAAAATACAACTCTGTCGGTGTCGGTTGATTTTGTTTCAACACTGTCGTATTTAAATAGGAAAATATACGGAACCAGTCACTGTCCCTGGGTTGAGTATTGTTTGACAATCTCTAATGACTTCACTGTACTTAAACTTTTACTCTGTTATGCATCACTCTTATTTATTTTATTTTTGAGGGTTTACTAAAATCCCCGGTTTTATATATTTAGGCTTAATAAAGGACGGCTTACGAACTATCTAACTATAAGTAAATGGCACAAACAGCCACGCCCGTGCTAGAGGGTTAAACCAAAGGACATCTTGCGCCGTAGGCCGGCATGCTACCGACCACGCTAATGAGACCGACTACATCACTTTTGACAAAATGTTCACATATTAAATCATTTAAGTACCCTATAGCATAAAAATAATGACCAATAAAATATATTCTAATAAGAACACAGTGAAAATATTAAAAAAAAAAAAAATATTTTTTTCGCACATTTCAGAAAAAAAAAAGATTAAAAAACATTTTCGTAAGTGATGTCACACGTTTCTTTGAGAACCGTGTACCATATTTATCCTCCGTGAACCATCATATCTATTAACGTCAGTTATTATGGGTTAATACATGAAATACTGAAATTTTAATTTTACAATACAAGCAAAACTACAGTAGGCTAGTCCATCTGCTTGATTAAGTGGTCTGAGCTCCTGGCTTGCTGAAGCAAAGGGTTCCGGGTTCGATTCCCGGCCGGGGAGGTCAACATTTACAGATTCCTCCTCGTGTTCGGGACTGTGTGTTGTGTTGTCCCCGCATCACCCTACTGAGGAAGACAATGGCCTAAAGAGAGGGGGGGAATTTTTATCACTTGGCTCCCCTCCCCCTCCCATGTGGTTCTTAACCTGCCTTCGGATAGAACACCCACCATTATTACAGTACGCTGTACACATTTTAAAATTGAACTGACATGTTATCAGAACTGACTGGTGCGATAAAAATATAAAATAATTATGTTTGTTACTACAGGCGAAAAAAAAAAATTAGCAAGAAAAATTTTGTTCCGAAGGTCTAGAAGCAAAACGTCTATAATGCAAACTACTTTTATTTCAGTGGGCGGTTGTGTTTTAACTAAGTCGTTTATCATTGATTTACTGTTGACTTTGTGCTTCGACAAGCATTCATTGTTTGTAAGATACGCTGCAGGGTGTCGCCGTATACAAGTACAGCCTACCAGCCACCTTGATGACATCAGTGTATAGTTGTTAGTCTCTCACGTCTGCATCGCTCTGCTTTGTTATGGCCCAACGACGTTTTCGAGGTACAAATATTTAATCGTATATTCCATGCTGGCCAAACTAACGATTAAAGCTGACTAGACCGCTTTAGGAGAGTTCGTAAACGAGAAAACATCAATAAATAATGTCTTGTACTTTGTGCGGAATGTCTTAACGCCTCTTTGATACAGATGTTACATACGCAACCAGAAGTACAGGCGAATAAAAATGAGATAAATCGGGTGTTATTATAGAACAACTTCATCAGTGATTTTGAAAACCCAAGGACATCTGGTAATTAGTAAGAAATCCGGACCGCTTATAATAAAGTTACATTTATTCCTTAGAATATATAGACATGCCAAAATCAAAATTCAAAACTTGATAAAACACAGCTGCCATATTTATTCAACGAAATCACGTATAAGCATTCTTATGTAACCGTGGCCTACGAAAAGGATTTTGAATAACTTGAAAACACTAAAGATATAATACGCGTTGTAACACTGTAACTACGCATGCACGTCAACTTTGATACCGTTATATTTGCTTTGCAAGGTAAAAGCTATACCTACTATTGTTGTAAGTCCGTCCGTAATACAACACAGTCCAGGCAACATTCAAGTAATGAGATCTTTCCTGCTGAACGTTCTCATCTTATTCCACTGGGATTAAATTATTACATCTCTTATGATCGCAGGGCATACAGTATAGGACGTCTAACTAACAATTGATTACTTTTAACCACTTCTATGAGATTTGAATACGGATCTTACAATGCTAAGTAGTCTTAATGACGCCGGGCATTTTAGTCAGCACTTGTCGAACGGTATTCAAAGGAAATATATTATGTCATATATATAGATATATGTGTAAATTTTGTGTGTGTAACATACATAAATATACACACGTGTAAACATTTGTATACTTACATACACAAACACATAAGACACACATGTATAATATATATATATATATATATATATATATATATATATATATATATATATATATATATATATAAGGCTCACACGCCTTTGAATACCGTTCGACACTTCTTTTTATAATCTACTATTTTTCTCTCAATAAAATACTTCTTGTGTAGGTAGACATTAAAAAATATATATATATATATATATATATATATATATATATATATATATATATATACATACACACAATTTGCACAACTAAAGAAGTTGTTCTTATGCAATTAATTACTTTCGCCAAATTTTATTTTTAAAAATTTCTTAAAAAATTTTATCTTCACGAGAGGTGCTTTCCACAGAGGAAAATTGTAGATTATAAAAAGAAGCTAGCAAGAAATTTGCTGCTGATTATCTATGCTAGATAGCCAATACTGCCAAACGTACATTGATGTAACTTTCCCTGTATTGTAAAGGGGCAAGGCGGTTTAATGGTCAGACATCTTATCTCCCATTAATTACGATCAGGAATCGATTAACGGTTGTGTCTCTCCCGACTTTAGTATGTTGGGAACGTGGCGGACGTTGCTTGTGAACGGCGGTATTTTTGTAATACCACTTTCCCCGCTCTTGCTTCTATTCGGTGCTTCATACTCACTGCTCACCACCTCGTCCGCGTTCAGTACCTCACTGTCAGTTGCTGAACTGTATCACTCCAATACCTATCGTGAAATAAGTTTGAACAGCGCGTATTGTGGATCTTCACCGAAGAAATCTTCAATACTTTTAAATTATATCAAAATCGATGCCATCGCGTCTTACTAACAGATTTTAAAGTTTCGTGGCATTGCATAGTTCCCGTTTGAATGTTTAGACTATCTACATTCCCAAATTATCTCAAAGTCCATCTGTGTGTGAATTCTGTAATTTGGTTTGTGTATGTTTGGGATCAATTAACTTACTAATTTTCATTTTGACACTGCCTATTTTATCACCACTATTTAGTAATTTTACAATTAACTTATTTCTCTGAGGTGTTCGTCAATCCTATTATAGCAAATATTTAAATACAATTTTCTTTAAATAATGAAGTATTAAAATACACCTAAAATATGTAGAAACACGTCATGTCTCAGTATTCAAAATAAACTTTCTTTGATAGAAAAATTTCTTATAGCGGCAAATACAATTTCTGTCTAAATATAACGAATGCAAATTTTAATACAAAGGAGAATATTTGTTTAAAGTATTTAGAAATGGTAAAAAATTGTGTTACAATATAACTAGATTAGCAGTAATATTTACGATAAATTTTGTTGTACTTTATATTCATATAAGTTTAATTTTGAAAAATGTATTATCTTTTCTACAAAAAAAATAGTGAAATTGTTTAGAAAGGAAACATATTAAAATTAAAATACAGTAACACCAAATATAAGTTATAAAGGTTTCTTTTGATATAAAGTCCATGCGTAGAACTTCCAAACATAGTATCCTTACTGATTCTAGCACAATTTACGAAATTAGTTCTTAAAGCATGTAAACGTTTACGATCATTATACTGTAGTATTTTTAATTTTACATCTTCCTTTGTTATTAACTGAGATATAATGACGATCATGTATTTCAGCCTATATGCAGTATATAAGAAAAATTAAACAATACTAATACATGCTTTTCGAAATTTCTGGCTTTGCACATTAGTTTTCTTGTTTGCTTACTCTGTGTTTTAAAATTGTACAACGTATTTTATTAAAAATTTTCACACTTGATAAGACATTCCTTCTGACGTGTCAACACCAAACTTAATGGATTGAAAATATTAAAAAAAAAATTTAAGTAGACTAGAACTCTTTGTTAGTAAATAGCAAATAATATTATCATAATTTATTGCTAAATTTTCCGCACTTCTTCGAAACTAGCTTTTTTTTTAAATGTAACATATTTTTATATTTTTTATATTTTAATTTTTACGACTTAATTAATTTAGTAAAAAACATACATGCTTACATAGCGTACGTTGTTATTTGTAGGCTATAAAAATTTAATATATGCATGCAGTAATTAGTAAGAAAACATATTTTTACGCTGAAGTGAAATTGTAGCACAAGAGAGCAAACTACAACGGCCCCTGGTTTGATTGTCATGCTCTATATAATATCGAATACATTAAATTTGTTCATATTTACCGCCTATGTTGCTATGGCTACCCCAATAAAATTTTGTGATTTAGTATGAGGAGTTTCTGGGTTGGACATTTATTTATGTTTCATTTCATAATTGTTAATAGTTTTTTTAATGCAGTCGATAGCCACATTGTATATTGTTATTAGTCAGGATAATGCCAATAATTATAATCAAATAAATTGTTAAATATCCCCAAGAGTCCCGCACAAGCAAAAACACGGAGAATAAATAAACAAGATGTTTTCTATTAACTAAGAAACAGAATTGTTGATATAAAAATTATTTGTTGATAGTTAAATACGATCTTGACACGCAGAATTGAGAGGTATGCCATATTTATGATACATTACCCGTCCTTATTGTACCAGCCGTGACATCTTGTAGGCACACAAACACTATAAAATTGTGATTTTTAACAAATTCGGGGTGCATAGCAGAAGTGGTGTAAGTCCAAAATTGGCGAAAGTGGAATTATCGCATGTAAGTCCACAACATGACATCATCCTTTCTTCTCTTTAGTTTTGCAGTGGTTTCAAAAAATATTTTTTAAGGCAAATTAATCCATACTTCAAAATTCATTCTTACAGTTCTAACACTCATATATCATCGTTTGTGTATGCATTTTTCTGCTGCAATACACCAAATGGATTTTTATATTTTTGCCTCTGAAATATCAAATATTTTGTTGTAAAAATAAGCCAAAACGAAGCAAAATGATTTTTTGCTAGCAAACAGTACATTATTTTAAATACACTCGGCAAAATTGTGTATCGCACGACAGAACAGAGTCTCAAATTATTTTCAAAGCATTTGGTAGAAAAAATATTCGAGTTGGTTGCAATTGTTTTAATTAAATGAAAGATCATGGCCTTAATAAGTCTATTAATTCTTCATCCATTTACTAGCAGGGTTCAGCAATTTACAACCGCTGTTACAACTTCCCGCCTATTTTAAGTGCAGTATTGAGGCACGTCCATGGTATTGTGAAAGATGGTGTTGAGCAGTGAAGATAGTGATGCTGAAGTTTGTGAGGATGCAGAGTATGAACTACGGGGTCATGATAAAGCACCACAACACGAGCAGAAAATACATGTATATAACTATATTTCTTGATGTTTAATAAGTTGTAACCATAATGTTGGAAAACACAACGAACGCTAGGCCAATTTGGTTTAAGAATGGAAACAAAACAAGTGGTACATCTATTCTCTCTTACAAATGAAGACGTTGTAGAAAAGGCTATAAACGTTGTACAGGAAATAATGAATGCGCCTATATCATGGTAGCCTAGCACACCACGAGGACGTAAAGGAAGTAGAAATAAAGCCGTATTAAAATGACGTGTCGCAATTCAGGTAAATCCCACGTAATTAAAAAAAAAAAAAAAAGAGCAAAGTAGGGCCATCTGCAAAAATCTCTGAGAATGTTAAATGTAAGGGTAGAATGTAGTGTGCATATCAAGTAAATTATGAGCAAAAAAAGGCAATTTCAAATCTTTCTGGGCTCTTAGTGATGTCGCTAGGTAGAATGTGTATACATGCGGTCTTTTCACAATAAAAACAGGTTAATTATGGAGGAAAAACTATTGATCAAAGGGCCTAAAGAAATGAGTTTATTCGTCCTTTCTGAGAACCCAAGACAAATCCACGCATGTGTGTAAGACATTTTATGAACACATTTCAAGTTAGTGATGGGCGTGTTTACCGTTGTGTGTCGAAAGATAAAATGCATGCTGAGTGTGATTCCAGAGGTTGCGGTGTTTATGGAAACAAAATTGATGACAGTCTAAGTTTGATATATTTTTCAAGCAACCCTATAGGCCTACCGATACATGTCAGAAGTGTGACCAATTGTTGCACCTTATAGACCTAGAACATGTTGAAACTAACTGCAGAGATAGCAAGAGAAAGTTTGAAAGAAGGTAAACAGTTAGCTGGCGGAACACTTTATGTAGTGACTTTTGACCTTGAAAAGGACTTAACCACTCTCGAAATTAACAACTTCAGTAGCTTTCTACAAGATAAACATCTACGTATGTAATTTTGGTTGCCATTCATTTAAGGACAGAAAAACCACACGTTATTGTGGAACGAAACGGTTGAGGTAGAGGTGCGCAAGAATTGACTTCTTGTGTAACGAAACAGTCATATTGAAGCATTGAAGGACTATAAAAAAGTTGTTTTGTATTAGGATTGTTGTGGAGGAGATAACCGAAATCTTAAAATGGCTCTAAGTATCTTGAAGTACGTGAAAAAACTAAAACAATTGGACATAAAATTATTGATCACATATCTCTTCAATTTGGACATTTTGGATTAATCGAAAAAAAAAGCAAACCAGCAAAAAGAAATTTCTTCAGTCGATGATTGGGTGACTATAGTGAAAACGGCTAAAATGAAGCCATTTAAGGAGACTGAGATTAAATATGTAGATTTATTAGTTAAACATTTACTTGATGATTCTGTAACAATACGGGAATGAACTACTCACAGAAAGGCTGTAAACTGGTTAAACATAAATAGCTTATAGTTAGAGAGGGAGTCATCCGTTACCATTAAATTTAAATAAACGCATAACTCTATAAATATTTATTGTAAATTACTCAAAAGGACTCAGCGTCTTTCGCTGAGTTCTCTTGTAGTTGTTTGGCAAGAGGCAATGTACCGAACAAGAATACCAGTAACAGAGCAGAAAAAGGATGTGATGGATTTATTACCTTTCATTTTTCCAAGTCGACATTCGTTCATATAAACTTGGCTGTGATTGTGAACACCAGGTCAGAATACACTCGTAACGCAAGTAACAATATCCAAGGTTGTGGCGATGATGATTAATATATTCTAAATAACATTGTTTTCAGTACCGTCATGTGTGTTCGTTACTTGTGTAACTACCAGTCACATAATACAACTTACTTTTAAACGTTATTTGTATTTTACCTTTTTACACATGCTTGTTTTTCTCCAAACTATGATTTTTGACTTCCCACTTCTGCTCTGCACGCTCAAATAATACTGATAACATTTCTTTCGCTGTAAAAGTGTTCTCTTTTTATAGATGACTATTTTAAAATGTTACAGCAGCAGCTAAACTTTTGTAATAGTAAATAGACTTCAAAAATAAACGTTTGTATGACACCATTCAATTTTAAATTTAAAAGTGCCAAGTATAGAGTAAGTATAATCTCTAATTTCTTAAACCTGTATATTTACACATTTCCTATTGACTACACCACTTTATACATCTAAATCATAAACGTATTTTGGGAAAATAATCTGTAACGTTTTAAAATATATACATTTGTGTATGCGTACAATTATTTGAAACAAGTTACTTGGTACCAGAACTTATTTTGCTCTGTCTTAAAATTTTTGCACATATTTTTCAGTTGTTAATGTATGTGTTAATATATATATATGTGTGTATGTGTAACAGTGTGCTCGCATTGCACGGAAAACTGCTCATATCAGCTGGACCGTTCATGCAACTCGAGGTCATAGGTTATGCTGCTTGTCACACGAAGACTGACAGGGGTTGTTGGGAGTGAACTATCTTGATTTCTTTGTGTGTCAATCCATACCATCACGATCTTGGTGCTCACTAACTTGTTATGTTTGTTGATTCAATACCGTGTCAGTTGATGCAACTCTGTAGTAGTATGACCTTTTGTACAGAAGGCTGGCAGTATTGCGCCAAATGTGCGCTTACCAGCAACCCCCATTCAATCATTAACGCACAACCCAAACTACTCGACATAGATACATGACATTTCGAGCGTGACTTTCCTTTACGCCGTAGGCACACACTAGCAAGAGTTTTTTTTTTTTTTTTTTTTTTTTTTTTCAAAATTTTAAAACTGAGGGGATGAAAAGAGGTGAAATATGTTTTCAACAAATACTCGATAGCGTTTAAACCCGTGGGATTTTGACACGATCGTTGCTTCAGAATGACGCTTTCAAAAATGCATATTACCTTATTTTTCAATTTTTCGAAATTGTAAATTTAAGATGGTGAAAAGCCGTAAAATGTGTTTTCAACCAATCCTCGGTAACTCTTAAACCCGTTGAGATATATAAGTGATTTTTGTTTTAAAATAAAGCTAACGCATAACCCTAAAAATTATGATTTTTTTAAAAATTAAACCTCTAAGGAAAGGCGAGATGTCGAGCGAACAACTGGCATACGCAATCTTCGGTAAAATCTTAACTACTAATCATAATTTGGTGGGACTATTTGCCAAGTAGATATTTTACTACTGGAAGTCTTTTTATACAACACTAGTCAGCAATGAGCTTTCTTTTCATGTAATAAATAAACAAATAAATAAATAACTGTTTTTAGAAAATTATTGGTTTAAAATTATTTATAAAAATTTCATATTGAGAAATTTATCTTTTTAAAATGATCAAATCGATAATATCAACCGCTCTACAATAACTTAAGTTTAAATACACAGATATCTTAAATTTAGAACAGTTTTACTATCCGAAACCTCTCGTGCAGAGGTTTACAGATGCTAAAATTATTTTCAAGTTAAAACGAGTATTTTTAATTTAGGTTATTATAGCATTGTGGATATTATTAATATGGTAGTTATAAAAATAAATGTTTTAATTTTGTGGTTTTAAACCTTAATAAAAACAGTTTCAAGTTTTAATTTTATGCATACTTCTGACTAGTGCTGTATAAATAGATATCTACTTGTAAAATATCTGCTCAGCAAAAAGTCCCATTGAATTATGATAAATAGCTCGGATTTTATCGAATTTTGAGTATATTAGTTATTCACTCGACGTCTTACCTTTCCACACCCATTAAACCATTTTTTAAGATATCGAAATTAATTTTTAAATAGGAATAAAATTTACATAACACCTAAAAAGTTATTTAATGATTTTTCAGAATTTTACAACTAAGGGGCGGAAATATGTAAAATGTTTAAGGTAGCCCGAAAAGAAGGTTGTTACTTTTTTCTATCCTGTTGATAAGTATAAGTCTACTTATTTGGGCACGGGCCTGTGTATACACATTTAATTTCTTAAGAATTTAAAGGTGGCTTCCTCTTGCACATGTTTCAGTGAACCGAGTTAAAAAAAAAAAAAAAATATATATATATATATATATATATATATATATATATATATATATATATGAGGGTCCCAGTGTTTGTTGGGTAAAAAGGCGAGAGTTCATGAAAGTTGGTAACACTGCACAAGGCGACCTAAGCACGTAAGTGTGTGCTCATGATACTAAAATATGGTTTATTTAGATTATTCTATTTAGCTTAGCCTAGCCTCGAACAAAACAATATAAGCAAGTTAAAGTAAATGTGTTCCAGTCACTTGGTGGTTGACATTACTGCTGTCAAGTACAAAATGAATGAATTAGAAGAGGCGTCAACATTGACTCGCGCAAGGAATACAAAGTCGTAAGTAAGGGCGATTGTAAGATGCAGTGAAGAGACCCTGGGTTAGAATCCCGGCTCATGCATGGATGTTGTGTTTTCTCATTACCTCTCCTCACCGTCATTCAGCGCTGTTTACAAGGTAGGCAGACAGGCGCCTTAAGGAACCGACTGTTATGGATTTTGGAAAAAAAATTTGCATGTTCCCGAAATAATAAAGAACGACGTGTATTTACCGCAGACAGAAGTCATTTTAACATGTTCAATATACATATTATCTGTACATCTCATACTATCTTATTCTTATGAAGTATTGTATGGGAATAAAGGAGCCGATGACGTTTGCTGAATGTTATGGGATTTTATTTTCAACCGCACTGATTCTGACGTGAAAGAACTGAGAATATTCTGCAACTCCTGCTGTGGTCAGAATAAGAACTTCGCAATCATTATAATGCTGTGTACTACATTGGCGTTTTGAGAAGAAACTAACCAAAGTCAAAGTAATTTTTCAATTCCCGGACATTCGTAACTGTAATCTGACAAAAATATGAGCCTGCTGTACCAAACAATTCATGTTGAGCTACCATTTGGATGGAACAGCGTTGGTAAAAATTTTGTAGTTAATCCTTCACAATTTACTGTGAATTCTTGTGAAAATCGATGTTTTTTTTTTTTTTCATATCGTGGATCGAAATCCACTCAGATACGTCCCTAACTGTTCCTTCCAAGTAAGGCGAGTGGAAGAACTGACCCTTATTTAACACCACCCACGAATGATGATTCATCGAGAAACTTACATTGGTCTAGGCATTTACGCTGTTGTTATACGACCAAAAATAAAACAACTTTCTCTGCCAGCAGGCAGCTTTCGCCTACCGTCAATGACATACACTGATCCTATACCAATCTTTAAGAGCCCTATATAGTTGGCGAATGAACACTGTTGTAGCGTATTACGAGAAAGTTATTTATTTCTTTTTTCTTTTTTTAAGATATGCCACTAAACTTGTGTTTGATAAAAATTTATTTACGAAAAGAAACACATTTAAAACTATGGTTTTCTGTCTGTTTACTAGATATCATGCTTAGAAACATGGCTTCGGAGTACATCAAAAATGCTAAAAACGGCTTATTCAGACAGCTTTAACGTAAAAACTAAACCGAAAAAATAAAACAAAAATAGAGAAGCACGCGCTAGAACTACTAACTTTCAAGAAGTAAAAAAAAAAAAAAAAAAAAAAAAAAAAAAAAAAAAAAAAAAAAAAAAAAAAAAAAAAAAAAAAAAAAA
This sequence comes from Medauroidea extradentata, assembly GCA_003012365.1. Lineage (NCBI taxonomy): Eukaryota > Metazoa > Arthropoda > Insecta > Phasmatodea > Phasmatidae > Medauroidea > Medauroidea extradentata. Next base: position 65,111 of record PNEQ01092285.1, read on the forward strand.
AAAAAAAAAAAAAAAAAAAAAAAAAAAAAAAAAAAAAAAAAAAAAAAAAAAAAAAAAGGATCATCGTTTAAAGTCAAATAGGAAAAAGCCAAAGATCGAAACACTGCACGCCGTTTTCGCTCACCGCGCATAGAGGCGTTACGGGTGTTGACGCACGAGCCAGTCTAGACCTTATCGCCTGCCTGTTTCTGTACCACAAACAGGACATCTAGTCCCTGCTGTATAGGGCTTTAAGAGCCACATACGATGATCTGCAATACCTCAAAATACTTTGTCCTGAAGAAGTTCAACATTATTTTAACTCTTGTTACACATATAACAAATGATATACGAGCGTTAAGAGCAATATGTTACTCTAATAGAAGCCATTGTGTTCTGTAAAGTAACTGCACTACACGTGCATACCCGAATAGTTCTTACACATAACCGTGTTAACATACTAAACCCTTATTTATATGTATAACCAGAAAAAACGGGTTTTCTAAAACTAATTATTTATTAAAATTTTTAATTTAATATGCCGGCCTCCGTGGCATAGCCGGTTAGGCGCCGGTGTACTGTGCGAGAGGTCCTGGGTTCGAATCCCGGCTCGGGAATGGATGTTCAGTTGTCCCTTCTCCTCACTTCACCCTCGTCGGCTCTAACACCTTGTTATTAAAGGGCGTAAAACCCTCTCACCTCACCTCCCTTCTATTAAATATATTCTGTATGACAGGCATAAACAGAGCCGAATACTGACCTTCTATAGTGTAAACGAAGATAAACTAATTGTTCTTGCTTTCATGTTGTTGCTTCAGAAACATTTAATGTTATTTCTTTGTAAGTATGATTTAAACCTGTTGACTTGTGTTGTTGAAATATATCTGGTTAATGATATAACTACCTTAGGAAAGGTTGATTGACAATGAATGGGGAAAGTAAAGTTGTCGCACCAATTGGTAGGGCCCGGTAGTTTTCGCGAAAAGATTTTTGCCTCACTTTGTTTCCGTGTCTTACGTGCTTACCTGCAACTCAACTTCATGATTATTGGCAGAGTGTTTATGCGCAGAGTTATTATTAATTTGACTGTGCCTATCAGTACATGGATAACTACCACACATCACGCCTGTGATTTGCGGGTTTAACCTTCACACTCTGGGTGTTACGGCATCCAATCACTGACAACAAAGCAGAGGTACAGCCGCGCACGTAAAGCATTGAAACAAAGTGCTGCAAAAATCTTTTCGCGAAAACTACCGAGCCCTACCAATTGGTATCATTTTGACTAAAAGAGTGTTCAAACTTTAAAATTATGTTTCCCTTTATCAAATTATATAGACCATCGCCCTTTTATTTTTGCAGTATTCAATAATTTACGTACGTAAACAAATAACGAGTTTTTACTTTTCCAACATCTATATACCAATCTTGTAGCCATAGTGTTTAAAAGGGAAATTACTATTGAACTTGATTGCTTCTCATAGGACCAATTTGAAAGTAGCCTCTCATGAAACCAATCGTATTACGTAATATTATTTTAAGAATTCGGCCGTATTAAGAAATGTTGCATCATATGACGTTTATTGTATAAAAAATATTATGCACCCTTATATTTCACAAATAATAGACCTGAGGATTTGACCTGATAACGTACAAGTAGACGGCAATCGGACCAGTAATTTATGGGTATAAAGTTGCTAAACAAATTTAGACTTAATTATGTAAATCAGTTTAATTATCATGTCTGTGCCATACTACAAGATTTCCGCTATATGTTAAACCTATCCTACGTTGTAATACTAAAGCTTCGAAGTTTAGTATCGTAAATATGTTAAACATTTAAATTATGATCGTGTATGTGATATTCTTACACCCGAGACGACACATGTCTACTCTCTACTGGTAACCTAGTTAACTCGGTGTACACATCCTTCCCTGTTTTGTGAATTCCACTAAGTGCTTTATCACGATATTAAGGTATATCACGGTATATAGTCGGTTTACCCTAATCGCAAATTTCACGTTTTTCTTTCAAGTCAAAAAAATTATAAAAACAGTAAAATTCAATAAGGCGACTGATGCTGAGCGTTAAGGGCGCGGTTCACCTTAGTTTTCAACGTCTTTATTTATTTTTATTTTTGTACTAGATATATTTTTATTTTAGACTTAAATTGTGATGAAACCTTCATCTTAGGAAACTTTTGTATCTCTCATAGTTTTTGCGTAATGAGTCGCAAACATCAAAATTTGCACTTTACGGTTTTAAGTACGCTACTAAAACCAACCGACATTCCAAACCGACAAAATTCACAGTGTGTAACAATGTTGTAGGCTATGATTTGACATATATTAATACAAAAAATTAAATACATTTGTATTTAATAAAAAAATGCTGAATTTAAAAAGAAAATTAAAAATATATATCAAAATGTTTTTAAAAATAAAAAATACATTTTTTTTTGTTTTTATATATGTCAAATCATAGCCTACAACATTGTTATATAGTGTGAATTTTTTCAGTTTGGAATGTCAGTTGATTATAGTGGCGTACTTAAAACCATAAAGTCCAAATTTTGACGTTTACGACTCATTACGCAAAAACTATGAGAGATACAAAAATTTCTTAAGAGGAATATTTCATCACAATTTATGTCTTAAATACGAAAAATAATATCTGGTACCAATATAAAAATGAAAAAGACGTTGTAAACTGAGGTGAACCGCGCCCTTAAATTACTAAAATAGCAGATTTTAGGCTAGTGATGTCAAGAAAAACTAAAGATATAAATTCCGATTTGCAATTGTACTGCAGAAAGCTTTAATCTTGTAAAGTACAACTGAATTAACTTTTCACACTATGTCAACACTTCACTCAATTGCTGTGTCGACTCTATCCTTTAATGTGGGCTAAAGGTTGAATGCTCCCTGTAGCATTAAAAATAATATCGATCAAAACCTTTTGAATCCCCCCTTCTTTGATATATCTCGTAAATCGTTACCACTCGTATATATATCAGGCATCCTTTCGGAAGAGTGAGGGTGTGAAAATCTCCCCTCTTTAGAACTAATTCAATTAAACGTGTTCAGTTTTACGGAGCGGTTACACGAGCTACGAACGAGTTCAGATCGCAGTCTCTTCTCGTTTAAAGTAAACTGCTTGGAGTAACGATCTGTTTCACAAACAGGGCTGCTTTTTGGTCCGACATTTTGCACTCGTTAAATAATATTAATTTTGGTGTAAAATATTTTTTTCCCCGATTTATACGCAGCAGCAGTATTGCAGTTGGATGCAATGTGAAAGTTACAAAGTCACGAATGTTGAGTGTAGATGTGATAATAATTAAATATGGTGAACTTCAGGTTCCAAATTTGCTGAGGTTAGAAAGTTCATTGTATTTTTTTTTCTATTTAGTCGTGTAATCCCGCAAACATGTATAGCTTTAAACACGATCAACATGGCTGCCGAATGTATTTGACTGAACAGGTTTAATACCTCTAGTGTAACTGCGGCCATAATTAGTATTTATGCATTATTGCACAAGGTGTCCGTTATTGGTTTGTATAGTAGGGTAGCCTACTTGGTTGGATCGTGCAGAGGTAGCAGTGGAACAGGGCTTAATTGAGGGGTGTCGCACGTCGGCTCACAAAGAGCCCGGGCAGGTGTTCGCTATGCTCACATCCCCCGGTAGCACGCAGTAGGAATATGAGGGAGGGGTGGGGACAACAAACACCCTCCTGTTTGTTCCTCTGGCTCCCCTCTTCCGTGAGAGGGAGAGGAAGGGCGGAGATCCGGGGAACTCGCCGAAATACGCCCCCCCCCCCCCCCCCTCAACACACATCACAATTCCTGGTGGCGCGCGCCCGCACGGGCCCTGTCGGATTTTCAGTGTTGCCAGATTGAATTCGTGGGATTCCAGTACAAGTCAATGCATTTCTGGTTTTTTATGTATAATTTTGGTACGTTGCGAGTAAAGCACATTTCCATGAATACTAACTAACGAACAAGTACGAAAGTAATGTGGAACACGCGCCAGAAATCTAGTATAAGTCGTGAAAATGTTTGAGGATCATCTCGTCACGAATCACAATGATAAAATTGGGAGTTATAATGCCATATATAAATTCCCGGAAATATAATCATAAATTCACTACTGACAAACATACCTTACTTAAGATTAAATTTATTGTTCCGGCTTAATCACACACTTACATACAAACATACATATAATTTAGGGTAAAAGAAAATAATTTAATCACATTGGAAGTAAACGATGTAAATGGTTCACCGTAGTGTCATACCTTCCAATATACTCGTTGCGACGTCAGACTTCTAAGTACAGTGAATTATATACGCAATGTTTATTCTTTACGTTCACTAATGTACTTCTGTTAGAAATTTTCGAAGTATAAAATTGGCAGAAGTACATACCACGTCTTCAGTAAGTGTACGTGTGTGGTGCGGCAACGCTGTCAAACCAGACGTGTGTATGTCCGCGCGCGGGGGGCTGCAGAGTCCGGCACGCGACACTGGAAGCTGCGGCTGCTAGACGCAATCCATAGCTCTCTACACTTCTCTTATTCTCTATCTGTCTCTGGAGGCAGATGACGGAGGCAGGACGCACCTTGCCGTGTTGACAGTGCACACCACTGTTCTGCCTTCCCTCTTCTGGACGAGGGGGCCTCACCACTTCCAGTAGCAGTTGCATCCTGTGTGACAGCGCAGCTGCGGGTACAGCAGAATCGGCGCCAACTGTCTTAGTTTTATAAGCAGGGACCTAGACGTTTAGGCAGGATTCAATTGAGGAGACTTGTGACATGAATTGACTCGCTGTTTTTTTTATGAAAATTATTTTACATCAACTTGTTCGAATTCCGTACAGTACATGCACATCAGCAGCTCTGCTTCATAGTCACTGATTATATGTTTCATCCTGCAAATCACACACTTGTGGTGTCAAAGTAAAAAAAAAAATACGCTGATTCCTCTGAACAAAGACATGTTACCAATAACCCTGAATCAGTGATGCCGGTATGAGCGAAAGGAGTTGAAACATGGTGTAAAAGTGTATTCACAAAAAAAAAAAAAAACAGTGGTTCTACTCATGCATATGTGGGTTTCTTTTTAGATAGGGCCAGTATTAATTAATCTAATCCTTGAAATTCTGAACGGATTGCGAACGTGCATGAAAACGCTCACTGGTCACTGGCTCCCGTGTTACATGGTCAACTGGTCTCTCATTCGAACAGCAGCATGTAAACAAGTATAGCTTGAGAACCGAGCATACATAAGACGGTGAAGTCCACCAGCCGGCAGGTCGATCCGCTCGCGAAATTTCTAGGTATCTTATTACGAGTAGGGGAATTAGATTCTCGTGAACACATTTTTCTTCCAACCATCGAGCTATATAGGTAACACAGAGGGGCGGAAATGCTTCCAAAGTGAAGCCCAATTGAACGGCTGTTATGACCCCAGAAAACATGGCGAGCAGCAGTGTGGCCAACATTATGTTAAAAATACGTCATTACGTTTGCATAAAATCCGTTACTTTATAGCTCCACTATATTCCCGCTAAATACAGGAAAAAAATGCCAATAATTACTGTATTATATTATACTGTAATGAAGTTTAAATTAGCATAATCGCTCTAGTATTTCAACCGGAAGTACGAGCCTGCCATTTTATCTACAGTCAAAATACCACGTTCAATTCGGCTTCGCCTCAGAGCTTTAGAGATTGCTGTTTCCGCCCCTGTATGTTTACTATATAGCTCATTGCCTCCAACTTATTTCAATGCTTTACGTGCATATCTAGCTCTGCTCCATGGTCAGTGATTGATGTTTTAAGTTTCTCGCATTTTGGAGTTACCTGCTAGTCCCAGACGTGTAGTGTATCAGTAATATTTAGAGGCACGAGTATTTAGCGAATTGAGTCTAGGTCAGGTTGAATGTCAATGACGTATACTTCACTGTCATTACTTTGATCGGACGACAGTAGTTTTGAAACACATTCGACGACTGCAAACCAGTAATAAATAAGGAAATAAATCGTTGCGAACACACGTGGTACCTGCTTGTACGGTTAGAAGCCACTGAATATGCGACTGTAGCCAGTGTGTGTATAGGGCTGAGAAGTCTAAGCTGCTACCAGTTGAATACGCGAAATAACCATGCCTCTAGTAATATTATTTTCATTGGCAGTCAAATGCCCGACGCCTCTGCACAAGTCCAAACTGCTAATTACCAGGTGAGAAAATTCGGCGGGGGGGGGGGGCGGTGTTAGTCCTAGAATAGTTTGTCCTAGGACTAGTTTTGATGCTTCTTGGCTTGGAATTATTTTCATCCTGAAATATTGTTTTCGTTGTCAAAGTGTTTGTCCTTAAGCAGTTTGTCATGCAGGCGTTTGTCCTGAGATTAAAATTAAACGATTGTAGGACAAACTATGTAAAATATTTTCACAGAATTCTTTGGTCTTATTTATAAAGTTGCAACTAAGGTAGACGTTACTAGTGACTAGGTAGCAACCATTTGTTGGCTGGCCGCTTCACAGTAATCACTGCACTATAATATAGTTCATACAGTTATCCACAGTAGCTAAGTAATTACAGTAGAGAACAACACCAGACACGGAGGGGGTTTCTGCTGTGACAGCATCCTTTAATTATATTTTATTGATTGTTAGAAATAGAGACACGGAAATGGCAGGGGTTCAACAACCTGCCGGCTGGACTCTACATTATTGTTTTCACTGTGTCCTTCCTCAGCATCTTGTTCCAGTGAGTGTTGTTGCAGTAGTCTTTGAGTATTCTCGTGCAGGTTTAGGTTTCCTATTGGTTCAGACTCCTCACGGACAAGTTTAATAAACAGTGCTACAATCGAAAAAGTAACTCGTGACTCACACGAACATTCTTTCAAATTCTTACTAGGCCTCAATTTCCGGGTCTTCAGTAACGAAATTCAGTGACAGTTAGTGAGTTTTTGCCAGGTAGAACTATAGATAAAAAAAAATATATATATATATATATATATATATATATATATATAGTCGTCAGGCGCATTTACGCTCCTTATTCTTGATGATTTTTTGGTCAAATTTAATAGTGTTTTTGAAGTACACGTCACTGCGGTGTAATGTCAGGCCACCCCGTTGATTGCCGAAAAAAAATTAAATCTTCTACACGAATAACTTGCGAAGACCAATAAAATGGCGTTTCGGCACCAACAGTTGAGCTTGACATCTAGAAACAATGGCTAATAGTTGTTTCTTGGTTTTGGAGTAATATTCAGTACATATCTAATGGTGGATACGTAACGTCAGTCGGGAGATTAGCCAATAAATAGCCGGTATTCAAAACTCATGAACCAGCGAAGGGATACTGTGCTTCAATATTGTATTGAACAGAGTAATCACTTTGTAGCTCCTATCTCGCAGCTCATGATCACCCACAGTCGTTCCCTACATCATCATTCGATTATGATTGTTTATCAGTGTATATTTACAGTTTTTTATCATAAATCAAAGATATATTATTTAACGTTTTGTTTGTAGACAGGGCATAATTTATAGTTTCACTATAACTTTCTCGAACCCGTATACGTAGCGTATGTTACTACTGTGATTACTGTAGTCTCTCGGGTATGATAATATACTTCTTCACTTCTTTCTTGTAAAATCTTTCTGCTACTAAATAATAACGATATTAAGGTTATAAAAATGTTAGAGAGTTTTTGAAGCTTTAATCACGTTCCTGTTGTACTAAAAATGTTGACAAACCCATTATGATGCTGTAGCAAGGAAACTGATATTTCCAAGCTAGCAGGGATGGATTTCACCCCTAGTGTTGAGTTTTACTCACAGAATTAATAAGCCTATTTTAATTAAGATAACCTAAAATTTGTATTAAGTGCTCTAACATAGTTAAAATGCCTTCTTTTTGGACATCATATTTTATTTATGCATAACTTGACGACATTGATATAGTGTGCATCTGTCCATGGTTTAAAAATAGTGTTTGATTAATATTGGTCACATGTATTTGTAAAACATTTACGAGTAGTGTTTATAAACAACCAACATAAATGAATAACAGTGATTCCATCATAGCTATAGACGGTTCAGAATAAATTGAGCACTTTTTAAATCCTGGTTACTTATTTTCTTTCCGATATTTTATAGCTCACTCTCTCACACTTTTTGTACGAACCAAGCAACGTAAGTAACAACCAACCAGTATAGGTTGTGCCGTAACTAAAAATTATCATTTGAGGTCACAATAAATTATCTATTTTAATTATAATTCTAGGCAAGATTGTCTTCAAAAGAGCTCAATTTATCGCGAACCACCTATATGTGTTCAAGTCATCAACAAGCACATGGTCACTGCCAAGATTAGTCTACACCTTGACGTGCCGGGGACGTTGGCGAAATGATAACGCATTGCACACGCGTTCTTAAAGACGCAAGTTCGCTTATCAGTCTGAACATCCTTAGTTCGGTTTTGCATGTGTTTCAGAAATCTCTCTAGCGAATGTTATGATAGTTTATTACCTCAGGTCCCGACTGAATACCTTTCACTTTCCTATCCGCCCGAACATCTGGTTCCTTTACTTAAGAGCCCTATGTACGCGGCGCATGAACGGCGTTGTAGCGTGCCGCGTTTATCTTTTTCAACGAGAAACCGCTAAAATAATACATAAAGATGTATGTACTAGAATAGCACACACTTGAAACAATGTTTCTATTACTTTAAAAATTACAACACGCTTATTAAAAGCATGATTTTGGGGCCCCTCAAAACGGTTAAAAACGGCTTTATTTAAACTAATGTAACTACAAATATACAGTTCACATTCGTAAAACACAAAACTAGAAACAGACGTTGGAAATTCAAACTTTCCGCAGATAAAATTGTAGGGTCGGCGCTTAAAGTTCCATAAAAAAAAGCGTAAAACGATAGCAGTGCACGCAAGTTTGGCACGCAGCTAATAGAAGCGAAGAGCTTACAGCCGAGTGTGGCAAGCTGAACCTTATAGCCCGATTGTTTCCGGGTAGCAAACGCAGACAATTATATCCTCTAGATAGGCCTCTTTAGGAAAGGCTGGAATGTTTGCATACATAGAAGAGGCTTCCTCAGAAGCAGATTCGCTAATGTTCAGCATATGGTATGTCCGCTTTTGTTTTCTACGCCATATTTATATACTTAAGATCTAATAAAAGAATAAATACACAATTTTTTAGTTCTAAGCAGCTAGATAAAGGACACTGCCTTACAAAGGATCTCTGTCATATGCAAATACATGGTTTTCCTTGTTAAATTATATTCGGAGAGGCTCAGTACCTATCAAGATATCATTTTCGAACAAAAACCATTTTCTGCACTGATATGAAGAAAATCTTGTCACGTTAATTAAAATGTGGGGGGAAATGAGCGTGTGTTTGTGTGTTGTATTCTAGAATGAAAATAAAATAACTGCGTGTACGAAGTTTTCAGAGTTAAAACAAAGTCCTAGAAGTTCCTACAGTAGGCATAATATGGCCCTTGCGAACATGAACAAAAAGTCGGCAGGGAAACATACGAAGATTCAGTATAGTGACTAACCATCACGTCTAACATAATTTAAAATGTAAATCCTTGCTTTGGTCTCGTTAGAGTTCTGGAGTAGCTACCACCCTTGACACACTCACGTTATGTAGTATGTTTGAGATTTTTAAAACAAAAGCTATACTCTGATTAGGGAATCATAAGGTGATTCTCAGAGGAAGAAACACATAATTTTTGGTGCAACAAAGTCAATGGTATGTGAAAAAAAATTACAGTACAGTACGTCCAATTTTAGTCAAGTTACTAGTAATTTATTTGGCAGATTAAATACTTCATTAATATCTTACTAAGTTTTGTTCCGAAAAAAACATTTGCTTTACATTTGGTGAGGTCAGTTAAATTCATCAATAGAGTAATGCAGCAAAACCAGTCATTACGAGCAGTTAAGCGGGTTTGTTCAAAGCAGGCAAATTGCTTAAACGAACAGATAGCTCGTAGTTTCGTTACAAATCTCATAAAAAGTTGTCAGCTACTGGGATACTAGGATAAAATATCGAAGGAAATTAATATTCAAGAAATTTTTCTCTGCCATAACCTTACCATACGTAATCCTCCTGAGAAGTAGCTCATTTCAGTGTATCCTATAAAATAACACTGCTTCATTGTAGTGTGAAATTTTAGCAAGGTCGTTTACGAAATGCCTGGAAATAATGTCGAATGCGTTTTTCGCGAGCACAATTTGCTCATTTGAATCACTGTAATAAGTTGACAAAGGTAAAAATTAGTAATGAGTATGAGATGAAGTAACAAAAAAATATAGAAGATGCACCAAAGAACATTGGCGAGGTTATCAGGAATTTAGAAATTATGTTATTGCTTTATTTTTCCAAGCAGATTACGCAACTGGAAGAAAATAAGTTTTAAAACCTTTATTATATCCAGCTTTATACATATCTAATCAGCGGGAGTGATTAGACATGTGGTGTGACTGAGGACATTTGCACACAATTACTATTTTCTATGTGTACCGACTATAATTACATATTAATGCAATTTCATACGGACATTTATTATTTGATAGTTATCGTAAGTAAATTTTTTATTCAAGGCTACTATATGTAGGAATATTACTTGCTTTAAAAGTCGTAAATAAATGCATGTGTTCCCGGGCACTTCCACTTCCGGTACATTACAAAGTTAGGTATGCGTCGTAAACTTAACCACTATTATTAAAAAGCAGTGTGGTCTGGCTATATGTACTGTGCGTATTAACTGACGATATTTTTCGAGCTTGTTTTAACGTATAAAAATTGTTCACATGCTTAATTATTTGTGAAATAGTTCACTAAAACACAACCACCAACTCATTCCACATAGGGTCTGCTTGGCAAGAAACAGCCATTACGTAACAGGATACTGAATTCTCTATGCGGTAATTAATTAAATATGTATTAAATGGAATGGACAAAAGAATTACTCCTATTAAAAACAATTCCAGCTTTGAATTATTTTTACATTGGTTTGCATCTAATGAATCGAACTAAGGACTCCCAGATTGTTAACCGGTTTCATATAGGCCTAAGCAAGATCTGTAATAAATCGCGATTTGAACATTTTAATAAGGGAATTTGTAGAATTATAAATAACAATACGTACACGTATTTATAACCATAACTTCAATAAAATATGGCATTTAAAATGGGGGTTAATGTTAGGGTAAAAGTGTAGTAAACTGGGAAAATTTCTGAGACGACATAATATACTTAATATTCCATTCCTCCTGGTGCCTCAAGTCCTCATTATTGCCTATACTATGGTACTGTTATCATGTTAGAGACTTTCTTATTGATTTACTTTGTAAGATACTGACCACAGCAGCTGATTATCCTAGCGTTCAGAATGACGGCAAAATTCCTGAATGCTTTGCCCAAATGGCAGCGAAAATAACGCCAGGCTAGGAAAGAGAAATGAAGCAAAGATGAGAACTGGCTGATGAATGGATTGCAAATGAAGCAGTTCTTGGTTGCGAATGTTTGTTGGAGCAAACGTGACGCAGTAAATCAGCTTAGCTGTGTCACTTCTCCCAACAAATGATACACATCTGTCATTACTTCTGGCGGCTCATGAAAATTAATCATTTATCAGTTCGTACTTTCAATTGGAATATACACTGCGTGACTTGCCATACAGGTTTGCCCAACTCCAACACGATTAACAAATAGCTCGATGTAATATGTATTTAGGTACTTTAATTTTCTTTACCATAAAACATTCATACGACTTTTGAAATTGTAAGTTTCACACGTTCGAGATGGATGCAATTGACAGGCGTTACAGTTTTCAACGGCCTGTAAAGAAATCCAGACAACTTGACTGCGTTATATAAGAATCAACTTTGTTCATTTGAACGTACTGTATATCTATCTAGCCGTCATTTACCACGACAATAATTCGAGTCCCGCTATGTTAAAAGTGAGCTAATATAATATTTGCAAATCAGGAATGCTTGATTGTTAAAACATCTTACCATGAAAGTTGTTTTTGAAGCAGAAATATGTGTTTTGATGCAATGTACAAAGTACATTACCAATGAATTTGTGCAATAAGATATATTATATGAAATCGAAACTGCAGTTTTCACGAAACTACTGCTTGCTTGCATTGTTGTAATCGGCGAAAAGGAATTTCACTAATTTATTTTTGGTTTTTGACTTGTCACGCCTATCTCTGATTTTTCAAAATACATTTTTCAGGAAATTACCCTTAAACAAATTCCCACGAACTATTCACCGGACCCTGAAAGAACTAGGTAAAACTAGTTTAACCTACGGAGTGAATGCTGAAAAAAAAATATTTATCGGTCACCACAAAATATGTTGTCATTATGGACCACACCAAATTTTTTTGTGGTGACCACAAACAATTTTTCTGTCCCCAATTAAGTTTTTCAGTGACTACACAAAACATTTTTAACCACTACAAAGTTATTTTGTGAGGTTCATATTGATAAGTCATTTTGTAGCCACTACAAAACAATTTTTCTGTATGAACGTTGAAAGTAACAATACTCTGCAATGTTCAGGGCGCTGCCTACAGGAGAACTCTAGCGGTCACGAGAACTAGAGTAGCATGTTTTGTGTTTGTTAGGTGGGGCTCAGTAACTTTTTAAGATATCACATTCGGACTATACAATTTTCTGCAATGAGAAGGTAATGATATTGTTACCGAGAATAAAAAGCAGGGCAAAAATTATGAGCAAATGTTTCAAGCATTTTTTAAAATGAAAATACTTACTTGCTCAGAGATTTAAGGATATTAAAAAAATAACCTAAAAGATTCTATATAGAACATGCACCGCACCGAGATGTACAAAAACTGGTGGTGACCTATTGTATAGGTTTGTCAATTACTGAGCCACATCTAAAATAATTGTTAACGAGATGATGTAGCACAACAATTAAATAATTTAAGAATTTTGCTCTTGTCATACTAGTTCTAAACACAAAGTTTATTTATAAAATTATGTATCTTACAAATAACTTAACTGAACTTGTGGCCAAATTTGGAACAAAATAAACAAAATTGTCAGCGATTATGGAGGCTTATAATTATGGGCCTAAATAAAATTCTCTTGCTGTCACAATATTTTTAAAATTATTATTTTTCGTATCTTGGCAATACGCAATGTTTAACTTAACGAAACACACATTCAATGAAATTGAGATACTGAAAAATTTGAGCTAACTTTTTAAATAAATCTGGACAATTGCATTATTTGTTATTAATTTTTGCAATAGCAATTCTTAAATTTTTTTTAAAATCAATTCTTGCATCAATGAGAAAATCTCGCATACCAGAAAAAATATGTATGAAACCCACAAAAAGTGAAATGTTATGTAACACGGCTGACTTACGGAAATGAAACTTTCGGAATGCAATTTGTGACGCATTGGGGGAATTTACATATATGTGGGACTATAGCTTTGTCGTAACACAAAGTTATAACATTTTACATGTTACGTAAATAAATTTAAACATTTTATGTATACATACAAAGTAATCTTTTATTATTTTAAGTACTGTATTAGGCTATGTAGAAATTTGGAGAAATAAAATTTCGTAGATTCGAATCCCAGCACTAATGAAGAAATTTTCAGTTTGATAACTGGATTCTAAACCTGTAAATAAACAGTGTCATACTAAAAAAAAACTTAATACGGATAAAATTACAAAGTAAAAAACAAGTTTTTATAACAATATTACAGTTATCACATGCCATCTGTGGGTCAGCTGTGGCTGTGGAGTGGTTCATTGGTGGAACATTGCTGGTGCAGGCCAGGCAATCTAACTGTAAGCCAGATGATGGACATTAGTGGGCTATCGCTGGCTTACGTATGGCAAGCCATTTGTAAGGTAGCTGATGTCTGTAAAGTCACTAATTGATGGACCATTACTGATCATACAAGTGGTCCATTCATGTGCCATTCTTGGTGTGCCAACAGTAATGCCGGGTTCATCCTATCAGCTGGCCAACGGTTTTCCAGCATTGCAAATAAGCTGTAGTCCATTAATGGGCCATATATATTTTGCTAAATGGGTAGTAGACGTCACTCACTCACGTTGAGGAGTTTATTGAATAATCTTTGTCGGCCGAAGCTCTGCACACAGCTTGACGACTCAATGTTATTGGATGTAATGTTGCAACTAGGAAGGTGTTGTATAGTCGCCGTCGCCGTCTGACGCGGGGGTGGAAGTGGTGGTCGCGCGTGCGGGCCGTGACCTTGAGGCAACCAAGCTGCTGGTCCAGCAGGGGGATGGTGGAATGCGCATCTCGCTACCTGGGCAGAGGAAGAAGTAGGAGGAGGATGTCTTCTGCCAGCAGCAGGTGACAAAGCAGGCCCAGGTATGTCCTGCGCTGTTGCAGAATATAAACAGTGTCGGGAGGAGGGAGACAGGTGGAGCTGGTAAGGTCTCTCTTGTGTCGCCGCTGGCACAATATCTCGAGGGGGAGGAGACCAAGTTTTTGGCAGTAACACCGGGCCGTGTATCCAAGGAGGGTTGCTGATGTTCTCCCCTGCAGAGCCGCGGAGGCTATTCTCGGCGTTCCTCAGCACGCGACGCTTCCCCCTAGCACCCAGGCTGCGGGCAAGGTGCTGCGCTCTCTACACTGTCAAACTGTACACGGATTAAGCTATCCACATTTTGAAATCACTCTAAACGAATGCTGGGTTGATTCCTAAATATATTATAGGTATTCTCGATAGTCAGCTTGCCGGCCATATTCGGCCCACATATTCCAGAAATCAAGAGAAACCTCGTTTGACTAATTCAAAGGCGATTACTAAATGTTTATTAAGTCAATTAAATTCGTATATCTGACAGTCGCTGTTTTAAAATATATTGCGCTGAAGTTCATATCAGTAATTTAATCACCTACAATTTTTTTTGTTTATAATTTGACCACAAAGTTTCTTAGGTAGTTGTAAAATTATTGGCCCGAAGTTAAGTTTAACTGAGAGGGTCAGTTAATTAGTGCGCTCTATATCCACTCAGGAGAACTCCGAGACAATAACAAGCATGTAATAATGTACAGAACGAAGACAGGTTTGGGGCGAAACTGGCGTCTTATTGACATATCAAAGAATAACTAACCCACGTTCAAGCGTACGTCAATGGAATCTAGCATACATAAGCGTCAACTCCGTGTCTCTACTAATACTCTAAAATACTAGAACCCAAGTAAAAATGCACTAAATGCGAACAACATTATGTTTGAAAACCGGGTAAGATAGCTGAGATTACGTTACTGACCGACAGTTAGGATAATTATATTCTGTGACTTTTACACTGAAAATTTGTAATACTTCCTACACGTGTAACGGTACATGTTTTCCCATGTAATTAGTGCAAAATTACGGCACATTACTGCAAAGTTTCTCAAATACGTCTCAGACTTTTCGCTATCGGGAATGGGAAACCTAGCCCGAGCTGCTGCGCAGCAGTTTCTGCATTTAGACAACGTATTGTCAAATATGTTGTTGACAGTTCAGTATCTAACCAGTGAATAGTTTTTAAAGCGACAAATTTTTAGAAATAACTAATTTTTAGTACAAATAATTTAGTATATTCCGAAAAAATATATGTGTAACTAGTTTTAAGTACAAATAATTAAGTATGTTTCGAAAAATATAAATTTTAATACTAAGCTGGCCTCCTTATCTTTGTCGGAATCGTGCCAGCCTACTGTGCGAGATGTCCTGGGTTCGAATTCCAGCACGGATATGGATGTTTGTGTCGTTTACATAAGATTATATAATTTATGGACCGTCCTTTACTAAGCACTGGGGACAAATAAATCCTCTCAAAAATGTTCTGAATAAGAAAAAAGCTGTTTAAATAGCTAAATGTTTTACATTGGTAGTTGATCTGCGTTTTTCCACGTGACGCTTACTAATAACTGCTTAATTTTTTTATCTCAGAAATTTGTAGGGCGTAAGTTAAAAAAAAAAAAATGGTTTACGTAAACAATTCTGTGAAAATTTAATATTAATGTTGAACATGTTTACAGTGTTTAACGTGGTTAATATTGAACATATACAGATTGGATTTGTGTTGGCTGGTATCATTGGCTAATTTTATTTTTAACTAGCTGGCCCTGCGAACTCTGTTCCGCCTTAGAGGCAATAAGTAAGCAGATTTGGGATTAAGTATTTTAACGATTCTTTATTTTTCATGTATTTTGGTGCATAGGTTGAACTCTTCATTTGTTTTATTATCAGGCGCAAGAACAAACAACGCAGATGGTCATCCTACCCGTGAACATGCTTTTTCGGGAAAGATTCTATCGTCTGGGTCGCGACATTGTCAATGATGATTCAAAGAGAATACAAATTACTGATTATTACTGATTATTGATTTCTGACAAAATTTATAGTTATCAAATTTTCAAACATACTTATCCATAGACAAAATTATGTTTAGCAGTCATTTGCGTTTTGTTATTCCATGTCATATGCGTTTTTGTTATACCACATTTTATAGTGACGTCACACGGGAACGCGGTCGAACGGGATAAAAGTATCCTATGTCCTTCTCCTGGTTCTAAGCTACCTCCCCACCAATTTTCAGCAATGTCAGTTCAGCCGTTCTTGAGTTATAAATAGTGTAACTAACACGACTTTCTTTTATATTTTATTAATAATTTAATTTTTGTTAATCGAGGTGTTACCTGTATGTATATTGTAATCACATGACACTTTCCATAGCCCTATGATATGACTCTAACCATACTTTTGGGTTCAAAGGAACA